>JAUUEB010474459.1:0-11436 GCA_032362205.1 Clione limacina | reverse complement strand
CAGACAGACAGACAGACAGACAGACAGACAGACAGACTGACAGACAGACAGACAGACAGACAGACAGACAGACATACTGTAAATATATATATATATATAAACTAAACTTTAATTTGCTATAATATTCCATCTGAGAACTTTACACAATAGGCTAAATCAGCATGTGCATGTGTCTTAAACGTGCACAGTCCCCAAACTGATCCTGAAAAGAAGCCGCCCAGATCACAGAGCAAATTCTTCAAACCTGCTTAAAAAGAGTAAATCCACCCTCGTCTAAACAGATCCAGACAGCCGAGATAGTATCACTTCTAGAAAAACCGTATTGCTTTGTATAAAGTCTGACAGAAATCAACAGATTCATGATTAAGTCTGGTCTCTAAGTGCAATCTGAGTAATACAAAAAGAAGAAGAAAATGACTATAATCTGATTTTCCTACTAGTCATCTTGATCTTGTCGATTGAGTTAGTCTATAATTAAAAGTTAAATTTTAAACTATAAATCCGGAAAGTCAGACAAAGTTCAAGATGAATATGTCAAATACCCAGACTGATAATTCAATAGTCTATTATCTGAGTAATCGCTGTCTTTTTAAAGTTACAAAACCCTCAACTATCGAACATTCTCGGCTTGGTTTGACTTAATTCGCATAAAAGCAGTCTCATTTGATAAAAGAGTTCGTCAAAGAATCCATAGAATCTCTTTACGATGGTTATGGTCCCAAACATTTGGTCTAGAATGTGTCGTTATCTTTTCCGTTTCCTATAAATGACTGTGGATTGAAGGCTTCTCAGCCATCAATGGTGTTTCTGGTCTTGTTTATTTTTTGTTGTTGGTTGATGTAGGTTAGGCTTTGTTTTCTTTTCTATAACAATGAGCCATGTCAAATTGATGTTTATTAAGATATCTACACAGTTGTTGTTGCTATATATTGATGACCCCTATAATAATCCTCATTCATGCACGTTTATTTATCATGTATATCATACAATTTTGAATAAAACTGACCTTGGTGAGAAGTACACTGTTTCACCCTATGAGGGATCGTCGGCTTCTGGATGTTCAGACTTTATGTATGTATATCATAACTTAATCAATCAAAATTAAAAAAAAACATAATCTTGAATTGTTGTTAATAGAGCAATCAAGAGAGTGTATACCCCCATCCGTTTAGTATAAACGACTCATATTGCAAACTCTCGCAAGTAGTTTTGAGATTTTGAGTCATTTCCCCCCATAGCTTGCTATCTTTTAGATCTATTCAAGTGATAATTAGAAATGATATATTCCTTTGTGAATATAAAGAATGAAATGGCTCTTAAAAGAATAATATATTCAATTGTGTCATTCATCTCTTAATAACAAATAACTGATATGTGACACGTCAATGAACGCAATAATGCTTTCAGCGCTAATCTCAGTTAGAAACTTTATTAGATTAAGCCAATTCATGTGTTATTTCCTTCATATGGTATAACTTTCCCCTTTTAATGACACCACAACAATGATTTAGGTTGGTTTACAAAATGTTTACGGAAACCACCGCAATTTGTTTTAAATAATTATTTTCGTAAAAATGCTTACGAAATAATTATACATAAACTTTCCCGGGTAAGACTGACTGTTCCTGTTATGCCGTGAGTATTAAATGTCGTCTTCTTTTTCGGTCAATTTTTAACACTATGTGTAATTGATATATACTATTGTAAAAAGAGAGAGGCTTAGCGACACAAACGATGGTTTTAGGGAGCGTATGCAATCCAAAATTCTAGCGTTTATGTAACGCTGAACTATAGTAGGTCGTTGGTGTCCTACTTTAAGACTTCAAGCATGTATCCATAACAATGAACTAGACCTAAGAAGAATAAGGCTAAGGTTTGCCTTTAAACAACATACATCATTTTGTCTTTAAAAGATTTACCAAACGTTTTCTTTTCATATTAGTTGTTTGTATGCGGTAGTGGATAAGGATAAAAAATGTACCATCAAAGCGACATTGAACATTCGAATGATGATCTGTCTTCTTTCGTAATTTATCTATTTACACAACTCACAATGATGCTTATGTAGAAAATATTCTTGTTACACAGTGATTTTTTTAATGATTAAGATATGTATATATTCTAATTATGCACACATATGCATAATATCGTTGAGTCATAAACTAGCTGAAGACAGCTTAACAATAATTAAATTGACTGTGTTTTAAACAATTTCTTAATTGAATGAAAGGTCAGAACATAGCTTTTTCTTTTATGAATATATATTTGATGACATCAAGTATTTTTGTAAATAATAAAACTCTTACGTATATCGTCTGGTTTTTAAACTTCCAAAAACACTGATATTATAAAAAGAATTCAGGTCTCCTTAGTGAATGTCATGTTCTAGAAAATAACAATTTCATTAAAAAGCTCTTATCTTTTAACCAGTTTTCAAAGATATACCACCAATAAACAACACTACGCATACAAATGACGACTTTTTTATTTCGTCTCCGGACATTTACCAAAACCGGATTCACCAATAACAAAACAAACGGACGATTGTACACTTTCAAAACTTCTTATGTTGAATTTTTATTTTTAGAAATAGCTTGCAACAAATACCACAAGAATAGCTCGATTCTAATGGTATTTTCAGACATGAATTCTTTTTTTAAATAGAAGTCATCCTACTCTATTTCTTCAAGACTCTCTGACCTTATGGACATGTCAATTTTGTTTCTATCAAATCATAACATGGTCTTATAAAGGTTACATCTAAAGGTCATTATGTGGGCATTGGAACCAAACGTTTTTATTTGCTGATTAATGACGAGTCATCTTGTGTCGTGGCATTTGAAGATTTATCTACAAAAAATAAAAATGTTGTTTTTGTGGCTTAAATATTTAGCAAAGACCTTCTCGGTTCCAGAATGGTGATAGGATCCAATAGTAAGCGAGGATTGTGTGTAAGAACCCCCACGGTATCAAAATCATGTCGTTAAATTTATAAAATGACAACGTGTAGCTGTCTTGCCTGGCGTTGTAGTACAGTCGTATAAATATCTAACATGTGGTGATGGAACGATTAAATATCAAAATAAAATATAACAAATTGAGTACGGTGATAATGGTGTCTTCATATCTTATATATTCAAAGCCAATGAAAATTGTTTCCATTTCGTCCCATAGAAGAAAAAAATGTTTAATGATCCTTTAAGGAAACAAATCACATGGGCCACTGGTTTTGTTACGGAGGAAAATAAGCAGTGAAACGGAGCATGATATTGGTTGATTTACTCATGCCAATGTTTTTTTTAATATACATGTTCTTGCTTTGATCGCCTAACATCTAATGATATTTGCATATACGTCATTTAATATTCAGTAATAAGGGGATTGACAAGTGCATTATTTAAAATCACATGCATTTTTTTCTTCTTTTTTTCTGCATACAAACCACCATTGCTTTAAATTCAACAAATGCTTATGCTACTGAACGAATCTAGAACTTCATTTGATACTGTCAAAATAAAATAATGATAATAAAGAGTTATTGGACGTTTGTTGGAATTTAACCAAGAGCTTATGAGTTATGCCTGTTGTTTAGATCCTTCATTCAGATAGCGTAATCATATATAATGTGACGTGGTGTCCTTAGTTAGAACATTGATGAAGAACACGTCTTTATTTAATCTTAATATGTTGTAAGCGGCGTAATTAATCACAACAATATTTAAAAATATCATATGTCTAGGGAACTTCTCCATGTGTAGTCCATATTGAGTATCCGCTAACTATTTCTATTTCTGTATGGATACTATTTCTTATCTATTGAGATGAACGACTGATACACATGCCCACATTTTTGCTAAATATTTCTTAACTTAGTTGAACTTGTATTTGAAAAAACCCAGATTAGATTTAATTTTAAAACATTCGGACAAAGAGTAATGATATGTGTAAACAAAATACTTTGTTATGATGATTCATCGACTAATATTTAAATCAATAAATATTGTTTAATCAAATGAAGCAATAGTAAGAATATTAGCACAATGTAGTTAAAGCATCTTTCTTAAAAGCTCTCACACCTCACTTTTCATTATTTGAAAATGTCAGACACCTTGAACTCATCACAGAACATGGTTCTTTTATAGATGCTTGAATGATTTTCAACACCACAATAACGGTATTTTAATAATGGACCAACTCAGTGGCTGAGGACCAGAAGTCCCGAGACTGTTTGGGGGACCTGTCACGTATGTTATTAAGCTGGAATATCCGTCCGACGAATAACAATAAGGAGAATGAGTTAATGAAGTTCAGCTAGCCTAGTCAATCATTTAGGGTTGTCAAGAGTAAACAAAGGTTCCCATTTCAAGGTGAATATATACTTTTTTTTCTTGGTAGACGTGTTTGACACTTAACAAATGTTGCACATTTATTTGACAATCTCATCTATCAAATGCGTGTCATTTAACCTTCAAACATATATAATCTTAATTAATTCAGTTATCACTTTCGTTTCTAGAACTCTGATTGTTAAGTGCTCATTCGTTCATTACTGTTTCAATCATAATTTTTTGTCTGCTAGAATAACAGATCTTTCTCGATATTATTTAATTCATATTCTTCTTCTTTCCGGTACAGTCTCGTGCTTTTCGTTTTTAAAAATTATTTTTAGAGCAACGCTTTTGATAACCTAGCTTTCAATTAAGCCTTATCTCCGTCTCCTGTCGTAGCATAACAAACACATTTCTGGCATGTTTTAAGTTTCAAGTTCTTAAACTTAATTAAGTGAGTGCACAATTTGAAACAATTGATGAACATTCACCATTGACGAACATGCGTGGTGTCGCCCAAAAATTCCTGCTAAATAACGCAGTTTTAAATTTCAGTATATTGCACAACGCTGTAATTCTTGATTGTAGGGTTATGGGGTTAGAGTTAGCGAGGGTAAGTTTCGCAACTTTTTTTAAATAAAAAATTAAAATTTTTGGTAGAAATTTTGCATTCTTTCTTTGCAACTTTTTAATGTGATCCCCAACACCAAAAAGGGATTTAGGAAGTACAAATAAAGAGGCCCAAGAACATCTCAGGACTGCACATTTTGAATCAGACAGAGAGAAGAGAGAGGACTTTGATGATCTTCTGTAATATGTGACTACTGGTGATGTAGAATTCAATGGCGGAAGGGGGAATGGAGTGGCTTTAAATACCCACACTGGTCTCATTTTTTATATTCTATCTTCTTCTGTGTACAAGATCTCTACTTTTTTAAGCATGATTAATTCCATTTGTATTATTTACAAAGTTCAATTATTTATGTAATACATGCATTTATGTGACAAAGATTTTCTTGCAGGGATTCATAGCATGTAATGTTTGTTCACCATCAATATTGAGTGAAGTGGATCAAAGATTTAAGTTACCAGGCGTTTAGACAAATAATCTTACCTTCACAATTCTCTAAATCTACAGTCAGATTTTTGCCTTTTGGACATGAGCACACATCTTTGTTATCTACAACAGCACAAAGATCTGAGCAGTTATTGTTCTTTGCACACTCGACAGCACCTGAAGATATATTCAAGGCATTTTGTTTGAATTTGACTTAATCTATGAAAAAAATTTGTTTCCTGAGACAAAAACATTTAATTTATCAAAGAAGACTCTGTTCATGCTAAAGAAAAATGAATAAGCAAATGAACATCATTAACACTCATGGTCTTTATTACTTACTTTATTCAAACCTTTTGCTTCATTCTAAAATTGCAATGGATGAATAATCAGTTTTAAACATTTCCTTCTGCACTTCTTCCACTATGTTCCATAAACAAATTTTCTTTCATCAAAAGTAAGACAGTTTAAAAAACGAAGCTAGAATTTAAACTGTTAGAAGTTTATAATTTCAATACATTCTCATACTTAAATAATGTGAAAACAATATGAAGATAAAGAAATTCTCACTTATGCAGGAGATGATATCAGTGTCAAGTTTGTAGCCAGTGTTACATGTACAGCGATAACCACCTTCAGTATTTTCACACGTCTGAGAGCATTTAGCTGTTGAGGTACATTCGTTCACATCTGTGGAATATAAAAAGCGATATTTTTATCAAGCATGATTGAAAAGACATGATAAAAGATTTATTTGATAAACACTTAGCCTCATCATGTTTATATTAACATCTAAGTGTTCAAACTCATAAGTTTAAAAACAAAACTATTTGGTCCAGCAAACAGATAATATGACAAACTGATCTAATTGTATGACTTAAAGCACAGGAAAACCCATGTAGGAGTCAAGGAAAAATACATGCCTATTTACCTGCTTTGTTTGCAACTTATTAAATCAACTTTTGTTGTCATGGTTATTTCCCCTCCAAAGAAGGCTCAAATGCTAACACACCATTATAATCTTAAAATGTTTGCAGCTCAGACGTTCTTGGTTTTATACATGGTTTGAAAGGATTAGTTCTTTTGTAATAAAAGGTATATTAAACTGCTATAAACATTGCCAGTGGCTAATACCAGATGTGTTAACCATGATGTTGTGATGCTGTCACAGAGTGATAGCTTCTTGTTATTGACTTTAATGATCTAACATTTATCAATTTGAATTGTTTGAAAATTTCTTCAAACTAAATTAAATTCTAAACATTTAAAATCCAAATAATTTGACAAAATGACTAACCTTCACATTTCTTTGCCTGTGTGTTGTATGTGAATCCTTCATGACAAGAACATGTGTAACCACCCTCATTATTATTACACACTTGTTTACAGTCATTCAGAGTTGTGGCAGAGCACTCATCAATGTCTGTGGATTGGACAATGGTAATGACCTATAACTGTCAAATATGATGATATATGTTGTTTGGGTAATGTGTTAATGTATGATACATTAATTGAAGGCTTTACTCTACAATAAATAATAACAATAAATGTTCAAATTTACATATTTTTAAGGCAAATATTCTGATGCATGAATTTGTAAAGATTTCTTTGAATTGAAAGACAAAAACCTTACATTAGGAAACTTAATTTTTTGAAACTGTAACAGTCATCTCTGAAAAATTAGCAAATTGTGATTTTAACTCTTACAAGACTTTAAGGGATCTACATCAACAAAAACAAGACAAAATATATATCAAGTCCATTGAATTTATAAAGACTCACCAACACATTTAGAGTCTTTACTCTCGTAGCCATCCTTACACTCACAGGAAGCACTACCTGGCACATTGACACATTTCTCAACACTTGAACATGTCAAAGCTCCGTTAGTACACTCATCTATGTCTGTCTCACAGTAAGTGCCTGTGTACAGAAATAGAACATCATTCATATTATCTCAAAGAACTAAATACACCGTTAAGAGTCTTGTCGAATTAAGTGCATAAGATGCACAGATATGTGACTTGCACCAACCTTTTGGACAAACTTGAAGTTTGGCGAGTCTTCTCGCTTATCAATATCCGGCTGAAGTTCAAAGAACTAAATATGAGAGGCTTGTTAACATTTAAAGTTAGGGAATTAATACATAAAATTATACAAAGGTCAAAAAAAGTAAAATTTAGAGAAGTTTGCATCAGTGAAATGCTTAAAACCTGACCTGTGCCTTTATGCAAACTTCCATGTGTCTAACAAAAAAGAGCCAACTTACCTGTGTATCCTTTCTTGCACACGCAACCAGTTTTTGTGTCACAGCTTGTGGCACCTTGTGTACAGGAGCAAGCATTGCCACAGTTATCTCCCCATGTTTCTCCTGTGCAGGCTGAAAGTCAGACAAATAACGAATCAAATATTAGAAAGATTCCTCAAATATTTTGAGTGGCAAAAGACAAAATGGTAGCATCCCTAGAAAGGCATTTGATAAAACTATTCTTTCAACGGTAAGTTGAAAGAATAGTTTTATCAAGATAAATTTAGAAAAGATAAAACTATAATTATTATATAAGTAGGTGTCAATTTAAACATTTACCATCAAGTTATAAATAGAATATTTCATTAAATTAACAAACGCTGGTAATGAGGAACATATTGGTAAAAAAGGAGAAGTCTTAATTTCATGTGAGATTTTAAGCTAGACATATTCTATTAGCTCACCACTGCAAGTTCGCTGATCATTTTCCAGTTTATTCCCCACTTCACAGGAACATGTATAACCACCATCTGTGTTCTTGCATCCTGATTGGTATGAACACAAGTTTTTCTCGGCTATGTCACATTCATTGGTATCTGTGGACAAAGATGATTTGATTGTAAATTCATAAACTATTCTAAAATTGATTAATACAAATAACAGGAAAAAAACTGGGATAAATTACACTTTACATAAATCTTACAGTCATCTCAATAATAATTCACAAAAAATCTTAACATTCTAGGCATCATCCATTCAAAGCTGAATGTAGCCCTCCATAGATGTAGCACATTTTCCTGTCACTCTGCTTCTATCTCCATTCACAGAAATAGAAAAATCTATCGAGAGATGAGGTTATTTATTCGTATCATAGAATTAATTAACACACTAACCTTTACACTCTTCCGAGTCAACCAGATGGTAGCCTTGATTGCAATAACAAAACGATGTTTTTGTCTTTAGATCCACAGTACAACCTTGAGAACAGTTCAGTGCGCTAAACTCTTTACAAACATCTTTAACTGTTTTTGAAAGAGGGATAAGAAAAGATTACTAGGGGATGATAGTTAATTATAAATTTCAACAAGCATCACTCAAGTATGCAAGAGCTATTTCTTTTTAATATAGCAAGCACTGCATATTTTCCATATATGTGAAGAAAAAAATTATAAGTGTGGAAAAGGTAAAAAATTATAACCAGCTCTGTGTTAGTCTTTTAAAAAATGTTAATGTTTTTGTTCTTTTCGCTGTTACAGTTCAATATATTAAAAAATTAATAATTTACAAAATTTAGTATGAAAGAGCTATGACTTGCTAAGCCATTAAGAAGATATTTACATATGTTTTTACTCAAAAGTGAGGCTCAAATAATTATGCCTATTCACATTTGCATTTTATTCATTCAAAATTCATGATTTGATATGTATTTATCATACATACTTTTCAATCAATCTCATTATTTTTAACAAAAAAAGACTAGTAATCCAAAACAAAGATAAACATTAGATTGTAGATATGATAGCTCTAATTAAAAAGCCATATACCCACAATGCATCTTGCTGAATACATCTACACTAAGACAAATGTTATTAAGGTTTTGCTTCTGTTTCTTTCTAAATATGATCCACATAAAACATTTTACACTTTGTACCTTTATAACATGTCTTGCGATCAGCATTTAGTTTATGTCCATATTGGCATTTACAGTTAAACTGGCCAGGTACATTCTCACAAATCTGCTCGCAGTCATCAATGTTGTTAGTACATTCATCTACGTCTGAAAGAAACAAGAAAAACTTTGGTGAATATTATTGGTCTAAACGTTTTGATCAACACATGGAAGGTTATATTGGTGACAGTATTAAACCAAAAACAAATATCAAAACAAATGAAACTTCTTTTTATGTGATAAATGTAAAATAATTGAAATAATATATGACCATTATCATGGAAAAATAATAAAGACAATTCATATAAGTGTAAGAAATAGAGCCAAGATTTAATTATCAAAAATAGAATTGAATTTAAGAAATCATTATAAATTTGATTGTTAGTTTTTCTGTCATTTAACATTCTCTGACAATCTAAGCTGGCCTTAAAACTATGGAAATGCATATGTAAGATAAACCATGGGTAATTTACCTTCACATTTCTTTGTGTTTGTATTGAGTTTATATCCAGTCTTGCAGCTGCAGACATAACTACCAACATTGTTGACACACGTCTCCAACATATTGTCACATGTGTTCTTTGACACATCAGCACATTCATCAATATCTGTGTAATGAAAAAAATATGTAAATATCATAAATAAAAGCAAATTGACTTTGCCAAATTATTCTAAGCTTCTAACACAATATCGTTTATTTATATAAAACATTTTTAACAAGAAAGTCTGACATTCTAACAGGGTAAAAGGATCCACTGTCTAATTGCAACAACATTGCTGTAAATGTATATATTTTACTATGTACAAAGCTTAACTGGTTCAGCAAGTACTGCATAAAATGTTTTGATGCAGTTATTTTGTCATTAATTTTGGAGAGTCTTGGGGTATGCTGATCAAAGGCACTATACATCATTATTTGTTTTTTTTACTCATATTGTGTGTTTTAGCTTTTCCCAATTAGTTCTGGCTCCAATTGTTGATTGGTTTGCAGGCTCATTCCAGCCCCAGGCATTCATTAAACTTTATGTTACACTTTATTCGTCCTTGGTGTGGTCACCAAGCAAAGAGGTGCAAAATACCATCGATAATAAGAAAGTATGATGAAATAAAAACAAAACAAATATTAGTTTATAAGACTAACCTGTACATTTTCCATCCTTCAATGTATAACCTGTAGGACAAGAGCAGGTGAATGAACCTTGAGTATCAGCACAGATTTGAGCACCACTACAAGTGTTTGGATCCTTGCACTCATCAACATTGTCTAAACACTTAGATCCTGTCCAGCCAGATTGACAGACACAGCCCTGGACTTTGTCACACTTTCCTCTACCACTACATGAGCACTGGGAGGCACATTTGTCACCGTAGAACTGACCCTCACAGGCTGAAAAGGAAATACAAACAATATCAAAACACAATATCACTTTAACTCCTATACTTGTACAGGTTATGAACCAGGTCTGTCATAAAATGAAATATGTGTACTTACACGACTCAAAATGTTTAAATATTAAAAAAAAATTAATGAAATAATTGTCACTAAAGTATGGTTTCTATCAACATATGGTAGATTATCCTGATTTTTTTTCTTTTTCTGCCTTTTGACATGTAGCAAGTACCTTTGCAAGTGGTTCCATCAGCTTCCAGTTTAAATCCTGTATGGCAGGAGCAGGTAAAGCTTCCAGCAGTGTCCTTACATGTCTGGCTACATGGTGATTTACTGCCAGCACATTCATCAATATCTGTCAAGAGGATAATATACATATTAATAAAAATCTATCACAACATAAAAACATAAATGACACAACGTGAAAAACATGTTGTTTGTTTTTATATCTATGTTGCAATTCTTTAAGTTCTTGTTTTGAGCTTTCAACTAAATAAAATATTTATGTAACAAGTATTTTTAGCAAAACTAGCTCTATGGCAGCTTGCTATTGTAATATGAAGCTAGAACTTAACTTTACTTCTTTTTTTTCTTCATGGTAATTTGCAAAGAACACCTGAAGTTAAGCATATTTTCAAAACTTATTTCTCCTCGTAGAAGCAAGACTTATAAAAGACATGTGAGAGAACGGTCTTCCCTAGAAAGGTTAGAGTTATAAAGAGGCATCAATCTTCAGTAGATAGC
>JAUUEB010474448.1:0-11436 GCA_032362205.1 Clione limacina | reverse complement strand
TCAATTCTAAACATTTTACATAAATACAGAAATGCTGGAGAAAAGAAGGATGAGTCTCGAGGGTTTGGTCAGGTCGCTAACACAGGATCTTACATGGACCTGTTGGATCTGGACCACAATCAGATGTCCCTTTGCTGTTAGTTGTAATGATGATGATAATGATGATAATGATCCATTCAGCAGGTCTGTACTGAGCCTGTTGGTCATCCATATAAATATCTAGGATCAAGTAACTAATCGATCACTATGAACATACTAAATTTGTTATTAATGTTTCTACTTCTTTCAATCATGCTATAATGTACTACTCATTAGATTTATTTTAGCAAAAGGGCAAATAAGAAGATCGTTTATGTTTCCAAATTGCATCATAAATCAATAATAATTTCTATGATAGAAGAAAGAGATACATGTCTATATATATATATGTACAATATGTACTGAATTGTGTGTGTTTTTGCGTGACGATTTTCTTAGAAGTCCTTACATTCCACGGAGGAACTTTAAACAATACTATTTGTGAAAATTAAACTGTTTGAAATTTTTGAAATTATTTCGTTTTTCCTTGTATTCTATTGTTAAATACTTTAGATCACTATTTCACTTATTCAGCGGACTTCCGGGATGGACTTAAACAAGTACGCCTGCAATTCCCAATCCCGCATTCAAATGAAATGTTGATCCTCGGTTCTGGATAGCATACTATTCTAAATGGTGGCTAACATTTGGAAATCATCAATCCTTTGTTTTCAAACATTTTTGACGGAAACTTAGTCTTTCCGTATTTAAGTATAAAGCAGTAACGCATCTAAGATTTTTTTAGTGGGATTGGGGCATATTGGGGCAAAAAGAAAATACCAATGGCGAGCAGGTGGTGAATACTTTCTAGAGGATGGTCAAAAGCAAGAGGTCATTAAGAGTTTTCAAGGGGAAGGGGGGGGGGGGGGGGCGTGCAAGGCGCTTATACTAAGGGCGCCTGTTGTGTGTTTTTGTGTGTAGAATACAGGGGCGTATCTAGGCTTTTAAAACTGTGGGGATATTGACGAGACGCAATTACTGAAGGGGCAATGGCGCCTGTTTTTTTTTACCGGGGGCCTTTTTGATTAGCATTTAAGCATTGTAAACCATATGGGGAAATGAGTCCACAGTGGAAATATTTTTCCAACTTTTAAGCATTGAAAACCTTAGGGGGAAATGGGTCTTCGCTTTTTGTTTTACTTCTAATTCTCAAAACTTTTGGGGAATATTGGCGCCAAGCGCCATTATCGAGATAGCAAAGCGCCTGACTTGTTTTAGGGTGGTATTTTTTAATAACATATATGCATTGAAAACCTTAGGGGAATTGGTCTTTGGATGCTGTCTTCTTTTGTTGAGCTAATTCTTGGGGGAAGTCGGGTAACACCTACGCGACGATATCGCTTATTAACGAAAAAACATGAATGCAATACAGTACAATTATAATGTGCTATAAAGTCTTATATAAACCACTCTGTGAACATATGTGGGCTTCTCAGACAGCCTTATAGAAACTAACCTGTTTACTTATAACGGGTTACCACGACAGTCATATAGACGGTATCATATTTTCTAATTATGGGCTGTCAATACAGTTTTGTAGACACTACACATCTTGGACTATTAAGACATTTTGAATTTGAGTAGTTTGAAAAGGGATCTTTCGAGGTTTCAAATGGGGAGGGGATATTTTAAAAAAAGGGTGAAAATGGTGCAAATTCAGAGCATTTTGTACCCTATATGAGGGGGGGGGGTGCATTACGTGATGTCCTTCACCCCCTTAGAAACGCGCTTTGGATTGGAACTGGTGGTTAATTGTTTTTTCTGATGCTCATGGGTTTAAAATAAATTATCTCCATTTGTCTTAAATCACCCACATGAAGTAAAAGTTAGTACAGGTGTAAAATCGCTCTAGGTTCACCATTGCATTCGCCATCATACCCTTAACCCTTAATGATCTGAGAAGTGAGAAGGACTCTGCACACGTTGTTCAAAGTGGACCCCTGGCGCGAGCAGGGAATCAGTTCTCTCCCTAGTTGAGACCTGTAGCTAAATAAACGACTTATTGCTGATAGCCACTGGTCATTTCACTTCTATGTTTAGTTACTCAACCCAACGCACGTGCACTTCACATCAGCGGGACTACACAAGGTGTGGGGTTTATTTTAGCAATGACCTGTGGTCACATCAGTGCGGAGTGTAAACAAACACAAGTCACATGAATCAAAGGAAGTGGACAGCAACTACGGGGCTCACAACCCGTTTAGAATCATTGGATGTTGTTTTTCAAAACAGAAGTACGAGCTTTCAAGTGGACCTTGAGCTGATGGTCACTTCTAGACTTACTATCGTGTTCTGATTGATTAGACACCGGATATTGTTTTTATACAACAATGATCAGCGTCTTTGATACATCAACATAGATAATCAGGAATAATTTTACTTTCCCCTACCCACCCATACAGCTTGTACTCTACATTGTTAACCTGTCTCTTTTCACAGTTTCCATTTATACCATTATTGTTTTATATAGTTCTTTTCTGTATGCACCATTTGTACATAGTCTTATTTCAACATGTCTTACCTCAACTGAGAAATATGACCCTGGTTAAATGTTGTGAAGTGAGACTTTTCTTATATAACCTTTGTGAACAACTTAAAGTTTGACGATCAAAAGCGCTGTCAAAACATAACACACTTTATTGATTTGACAATTAATGACATGAAGACATGCAGTCGTTACTATATGGTAGTTACCAAAGTATGTACGGCTTTGGAGTTATCACACGGCAATATATTATCCAGGCTAAAATTCAATACTCTTATATTATTAGAAAAACGAAATTCGTGACTTTACTCATACAAAGTCATTATTTCAGTTACGGCAAATACGACATAACAAATGGTATGGTCTGACATGTTTTATTTTTCTTATGTTCAACTTTGTAAGAAGTGCACATTGACCTCACAGCACTTTCAGAAACCCAACCATTGGTGCTGTTGAACGTTTGATATAGTAAAAGTATTGAGCATAAATTTGAAATATAAATATTTAATTAGTTTTTTTTGTATTCAATTGCTGATATTTGCAATTTACTTCAGGAAGGAATACAGTCATATATAACACAATAATAATAATAAATATGGTAGATTAACCTTGTAACATACTGAGTAAGTCATGTTCATTAATAACCTCATATCGATCGTGGCAAATGCACCGTCGGAAAACTCTTCAAAAGACAAAGATTATTGCCAGCATAACAAAGAGAAGTTCACTGTTTGACTTACTTATCACTACAAAGAAAAATAAAAAAAAAACAGAAAATTATTCCCAAAATACGTCATAGGGGTACAGAGCTCAGTTTCAATCCATCCATCCAACTATTCATATCTGTCCTTCTGTCAATCTGCACATTCTTATAACCCACCTAAATAATGATCAACAAACTGACCTACATATGTAACACTTTCCTTGTGTAGACATTTACAAGGAAATAAATAAGAATATGATACCTAAAAGAACTGCTAAATCATTGTGTAATCTCACAGCGATAAAGTATAACATAAAATGACAAAACCATATTTTAGGATCTACACTATGTTAACACTGTTGTGTATTTGTTTTATTAAAATCCTGCCTCAATGGGGTAAATAAGATTAATTGCTTCAATACCAGATAAACAAACAAGTTATGTAAGTATACCGCAACAAAAACACTGGGAAGCCATATCGAGCAATTTACTTTTACTTTTACTTTACGGAGCGGAGACATCAGACCTCTGACCTATGACCTCTCACCTCTGAATATATACAATATGTTTTGTCCTGGCATTCAATTAACAAAACAATTGCAGGTTGTATTGGACTCGATATAGTCTGGTCTCGTCAAAAGAGAAAGACAGACAATAGAATACGCGTGTATACCAATCTTCCTCAAGGGTTCGTGTTCTCCCCAATTACTTAAGATAGAGAGCCTTCGTGGAGACATCAAACCTTAAGGTATAACTTAATGAAAAGAGCGTGCCACTGGAAATCGTTTTAAGAGAACAGACATTAAAGTTAAGAGTAAAATCAAAAGGCCAGAAGAGAGTATGTGCTAGAGAAGGTCGGGCCAAACAAATCACCTTACACAATGAATTAAGAGAACACAAGTCGGATTTCATCAGTGTTTTAAAATAACACAGTTTATGTCTCTGTGACGATTAACTAACACCCAGAATGCATAAAAATACAAGTTTTGAAGTATGCAACTTTCTCGTGCTAGTGTTTTATCATCATGTACATTTTCTATTGACATAGAGTCGGGGAGGTTTCTCTTCACCCCCCCCCCTATTTTTCAACTAGACCTGTTTTTTAAACTATCTTTAACGGAACTAGGAACACAATTTTGCGATAACCACAATATTATCAACTTGAGCTGACTAACCCACTAGGCTGACCAATGGTCAAGATATTAAATTACGCAGAATGGATCGGGAAATGTTTTTCATTAGTGACAACTAACTTACATGAACCTGTTTGAGTCGATTACTCATCGTTTTTTTTGTTATAATTTTATTAGAGAAACTTATTTTACGTATTATTAGACTCCTGTTTTTCTATGGTCGGAGAGACTTCTATGGTTCACAATTCTTTCCAGTTCGCTTATCGTGGTGGGAGAAGTGTGGAATATGCTATCATTTAACTAATAAATAATGTTTCTGAACATCTTTACACGGAAAACCGTTTCGGTGAATATTATTTCTGGACTGTTCTCCCGCTTTTGATACTATCAAACAAGCTTATTAATAGACTTAGTTGAATCGATATAATTTATCATATAATCTCGTGGGTTTACGACTTTCTGACAAACTACTTAAAAATAATATCGTTTGTGATCACCGCTTCAGATGTAATTACACCACTAATACCGGTTTGCTTCAAGGCTGTGTGTTGTCTCCGATTTTTTTTTACAATTTATGCAAACGTTTGCCAGATGAATAGCAATATTTTTCTAATGATACTTGTATAAAAAAAATGTTTAACATCTAGTGATGATGATGAGAATGTGTAAAAATAATATGTAAAAAGTTTTGCTCATTGTGTGAGACATTAGACATTGATAAAACCAAAGAATTAACGATTTAGAACAGAAAAAGATTATATTTTGTCTGTTGTTATTTATGACAAGGCTATTTATTGAGCAGGTCGAGTCTTACAAATATATAGGTGTACTTTTTGACGATAGGCTTAATTTCAAACTACACGCATCAGCTGTCAGTAAATAAGTAAACAGAAGATTGTTTTTGGTGCGAAAGTTGAACAGTTTTAAAGTTGGCAATGTCCTATGACTCTTATTTATTTATCTGTCATTCAAAGTGTTATTTCATTTTAAATTGAAGCATGTGGTGGCAACACCTCTGTTAAAACAAACATAAGATTGAACGTGTTACAAAAGAGCAAGTTACACATCACAAGCTACTTTTTCATTATTTGATTGTTTATCTAAATATATATGCTTAGAGGAGATCCAACATTTAGAATAGTGATCACCCTTTAGTCCATAAAATAAGAAGGTCAACTCGAACTCACAGGCCGCTCTATTTGTCAACAAAAACTGAGCGTCATAAACGCTCTTTCTTAATATAACTCTTTTGGAATTAAACCAAGCAATGGTGGTGTGAATTCTTTCACAGAGTAGTCCCTTGTTCATTGACGCACTCCTGGATTGAATGTCAACTCAAAGCCTACGAGGTGTAACAATTACAAGCCATTCAATTCTATTGTTATAAAAACAGCACGAAGAGAAAAAAAACTCATCCACCCAAAGACGTCATAATGACAGTGCAAAATAATGCACTTAGTAGTAGTGAGCACTTGATAGCACTTTCCGGAAGTGGATTTAGAATCTAAATATCGTTCAGCGTTGTATAATCAGTCGGGGAGCGTCATATCTTTATGAGTAAACTAATGAAGAACACGATTGATACACGGAAAATACGATTTTGTATGATAATAGATAATGTCTTGATTTATTTTGATCTGGTCTCACGGCTTAATTTATCTAAGATGAAGTATCTTTAAATTGACTTATTTATTCATGGATGTACACTTAAAGATTTATGTATGTCAATGTATTGAGTAAGATAGATGACATGTAGTTTAAAAGTTTGAACGAATCGAGGTGTGTAAGAGATTTTTTTAAATTTCTACCATCAGACGGAGGCGTTTGCCTGTTTCAACCTTCGCTGATTGTATACATTTTTTATACGGTGTCTTATTAACTATTGCGATATTTGATATGTGATGATTGTTTTGCACTCTTTATATTTGCTTATACTTTAGCCACGCACACAGCGTGCTATTTTCAGACAATAAACTTATATCTTATCTTATCTTATCTTATCTTATCTTATCTTATCTTATCTTATCTTATCTAATCTTATCTTATAAATATGTCGTATTTATGAACATATAGGATAAGCACCTTACAAAAATGCATTTTACTCACGAAAAAGTCCCCCAAAACCACTAGAAATGATTTTTATCGGATTTAG
This sequence comes from Clione limacina, assembly GCA_032362205.1. Taxonomy (NCBI): domain Eukaryota; kingdom Metazoa; phylum Mollusca; class Gastropoda; order Pteropoda; family Clionidae; genus Clione; species Clione limacina. The sequence goes on along the minus strand of JAUUEB010474448.1, from coordinate 4,885 downwards.
ACTCGTCGAGGTTGTGCAATTAATGGCCATGAACATTTAGATACAATCAATTTAAATGTCTTAAAATTTCAGTTGGTTTATTTGGACCAATAACTCGAGAACTAATGGTCATAGCGCAAAAAATACAAATCTATATTCGTCTTTGTGCTACATTTAGTTTGCGACAATTTTCGATCCATTCTGAGCACTTTAATTTCTTGATCATTGGTCAGTCTTAGTGATCAGTTGGCTCAAGTTGAGTTTTTGGTGATCGCAAAATGTTGTGACGAAGTCCTCCAAGAATAATTAAAAAACAGATCTGGGTGAGTCATGGAGTCCTTAAACAAGGACCAATACTCTACGTGTAAGTCTCCCTTGTTGACATCGATGGTACGTAGTTAGAGTTATCTGACTTTTGCTCTTTCACACATCTAATGATATTTTATCGATATAGCTTATGCACAAGTTGTCAATTGTATCTAACGTAAGACAATTATAGGGTCTTCATATATATAGTGAAATATAATAACTTATCAGAGTCTACACAGAATCCGCGATGTAAAGGAACTTTACAGAACCTTATAAAAATAAATACCTACTCTAGTTTTTATATTAATATTTATAGAGAAAACAAAATTTGACCAAGATGTCAAAGTATGGATAATTTTAAATGTGTGAAAATTTGGACACGTTCTATAAAATAGAATAAATTAACAGATAAAGAACCGACAAGAAATTATCATTACAGTAAAAATATAATTTAAGATTTGTGTTAATCTTGTATTATTTCTATCATTTTCAAAAACATCGTAGAGCTAAAATACACAACATATTTGTAATCATCAAATACTATTTTTCTTTGAGACCATTCCTTATCATTTCTGATGAGTTATTTCTTAATTATTTCATTACTATTGTTTTTGGCACTATGGCCATTACTGCATTTTGTATTTGTTGATAAATTGGCTAATTGCCTAATAATAACAAATCTGTATCTGAATCTTTCATTATTATTTCCCTTTCATTGGTGGCAATTTTGTTCTGTTTACTTTAATAATCTTGTATATAAATATATATAGTGACTATGTGTAGGCCACTTATAACATTTCAAGCAGACAAAAAGTCACCATGTTTCTTCAATCATAAGAAACTGCTTTTTTGTGAAGTTTGCCTCTTATTTTGGCGGAAATTTTGACTTTTTTCGAAGACGAATTTGCTGTTTATTTTTGTTTTTGTTAACCAGAAAATGATCTTTTTACAGACTTTAGATTCCAATATTTCTATCTTAGAATTGAACCCATTGCTCGTGCTTTAAAGCATTTTGGGTGTTTATAGAGAAATCAAATGTGCTGAGTATTTTTCAATTAGTACAAGCGATTGGCACAGTACCACGTAAAGACAATTTTTAATTTGTTTTCAAAATGCTTATCGATAACGTTTGCGATACCGATGCAATAATATTAAAGAAAGTGTCATTTCTTTTCATTAGGATTCAACTGCAGAATAAAACAAGAAGGGACATAACTCCTAGATTATTTATCATTATACACTGATAGTGATTAGCTTGTTTCCATGGCGCTAATTACCACCCTCGACCTTCTGCTCACCTACTGATCACCTTCTGGTTTCCTAACCTCATCCATTAAGCCGATAACCAATTAGGAGCAGGCGTGGAAATTAATAGGCCCTCGCTTTCAATTACTGTCAAAGGGATCGCGCTTCCGAGCCGATGGGAGGGCTTCACAGTATTTGAATCAGTTAGGAACGCCGTCAGTTTTCGCTTCCTTGCCTTGTATCTGCAAACAATTTGTCGAGAGTACCCGGAGTAGGCGTGGCCATGCGGCTCCTGACTGGATACTCGGGCGAGAAAACGATTAACAATGTGTATCTGACAGTTCCTAGGAGGCGGCCTCTCTTGTCCGTACTTGCCTTTGATTACTTGCTATCTTCTAGCAGTCAGATTTTTCTCATCTAATGTTGTTTCTTTTATTCAAACTGTCGCCTCAATGTTGATGTTTCTCTCACATGGCCGGAACGCAAAGGATGGGTGTACGAGGGATCATTGATAGCACCAGGTCACAAGAAAAGGACCTACATCAAACAGGAGAAGAAGGTGAAGATACGACAGCTCATCCAGTTGACTCACTGCTTTATGTAACAGTGACTGGAACTATCAGTGAACATAAAGAGATCACTTCTAATATCAGCGATAATAATAACGTGGACAAAGTTGATCACTTCAGAAATTCGCTCAAGATTTCATCTTCAAGTGATACGGATATTATAAGAAAAAGCGCGGTTTATAATTCGGACAATATCAACAATAACAGTGTGGTGTCTTCTAATAATTGTGCCAATCAACTTCTGGAAAATAAGCGTAATTGTAATACTTTTCACAGCGCACCGGGATTAGAAATTAAAAAAGATCATAACATCAACAACGGTACGACGGGATCACAATTACATGACATTGAATGTTTGAAAAACACTTCCTCTGTGACAACTTCTAAAACTGACAATCCTTCGATGGTAACGGCATCTACGAGTGTAACAATGACGGATGCTGAGACTATATCATCACATTCTCATTTATCTGAAAAACTCCGACTTGGTTCAGCCATGATTTCTAAATCGGAAAATGACAGCAACACATCTCAAAGAAATAGAGAACAGAAAAGTGATATGTCACTCAAATCAGGATTTCGCATTAAACATGACTTTAACAATATTTCTAGCGGACTTTTCTCAAGCAAAGACGGATGTGTGACAGTGCCGTCAGACGCAGCAACTAGTTCAGCTTTAAGTTTTTATCAGAAGACTCTAAGTTTATCATCACGGATCGCACTCTGTCAAAGTCCGTCTCAAGGAGAAAGAAATGTTCTAAACAGAATTCGTCTTGGAGGTGGTATTGGACGTGCTTTCGATCTGTCCCGCAGGAGTCCAGAGACAAGTCCTGCTGTCAACGACACCGAAGTTCCTACTTCAGACACTTTTCACAACAAGTCTCCCCGACACGGAGACATGTTAGACATTACATCTACACCACCATCATCACCACCAGACATGTTATCGCCATCAACGACAACACAACATCAACCTCAGCCTAGTCATTCGTCCAAACCTCAGTCTTCACCACACCACAAAGAATGTGAAACTCCAAATCCAAGTCAAAGCAGCATCAAGAGAAAACTCCCCGACAAGGAGGACACACACGAGGACCCCGAGATTTCAGGTCACGGAGAGTCACCGTCAAAAATTAAACATTCAGAAACAATTCAAAGTGCAGAAGACTGTTCAAAATCACGGACAACTGCTCCGTCACCACACACAAATAGTAGATCTCTATCTTCTTCGTTATCGCCATCTTCCATCTCATCGACGTCCTCCACACCTAAGGCACACTCCAGGACAACAGCTTTCAGTGTAGCAGACATTCTAGATCCTTCTAAATTTACTGGTAGTAGTAGTGGATGTGCTCGTCCAGCTGTGTGGAATCCATGGCAGGCACAACATTCTCCAGATTCAGTGGGACCTTTAGCCTTGACCACACGGTCCGAGGGTGACAGGTCACCAGGAGTTACCACTGATGATAGACGAGGTGAGTTGTCATCTTATATAATATATAGACTTCTAACACATATTTAATAGTTAAAATTAAGAAATTAAAAAGTATACATTTTTTCATAAGGAAAGAATATCAGCTTGCTTAAATCAAAATTTGTTTACAAAAATATGCTTACCTCTCTTTAATAAGACATTTCATTGATTGCACATTTGAAAAATAACAAAAATAAGAGCAATACGAATTTCCTTCTATGCTCATTTTTTTTTACATATCGGTTTGTTTACAATTAGAAAACTGCAATATTTTATATGAGTTTTAGTATTGAATGCTTGAACAACACTAAACACTGTTAAGTTGTTTCAAATCAATGTGTTTATAAGAAATTACTGGAGACTATCTAAACTGAGTACAATGTAAATGTTTCTGAAATTTATGAAACAAATTGCTCAATGTCAATAACCTATTTAATAAAGTAAATAAAGCATCGGTTTAAGACGACTTTACTAATTTAACCGTTATAATACACGAGTTATATATTCTCATTTTACAAAAACTAAAAAAAACATAATGCAAAAAACAAGATAATAGAAAGTTAATTAAAAAATGGAAGATAGTAATATCACATTAAATTAACATTGAATATTCGATTTAATTTCACATTCACATTTATTGAAATCTTATTGAAACGGTTATTCCCGGAAATTGTCAAACATTGTTTTTTGTATAAATGTAACTCAATTCAATTAAGCGTTCAAAACCTTTAAAAAAGATAAAAAACAACAACAAAAAACAATCTTTATTAATAAAATAATTATTCTCATTCATGACTTGTGGAAGTTAGACTAACAATTTATAATTCTTATAAGAAAATAACTTCTTGGTGAAGATCCTGGTTATGGTCATGATAATGAAATAATAATAGAAATAGTAAAGATAATACTAATGTTAAAATATCAATGTTTATAATGATAATGATAATATTAATGATAATAATGATAATTATATTCATATTTATATTGTGAATGCTAATAATGATAATTAACGATAATACTGTTATAATCATAATAATGTAATTATTATTATTCTGATAAACATTATTGTATTATAAATGATTATGATTAATTCTCAGCACTATCAACATAATTATTATTGTTAACATTATTATGATTATAACAGTATTATCGTTAATTATCATTATTAGCATTCACAATATAAATATGAATCAACAACAAATAATACAGCAATGTTTTAAATGATAGTAATATTGTTTTATGATAATGTTAATAATTATAATGGTAATAATGTTATTACTAATAACAATGTTGTTATTATGATATTAAT
>JAUUEB010474437.1:0-11436 GCA_032362205.1 Clione limacina | reverse complement strand
CCAAAGATTTAATCTTATAAATTTTTCATCCTGGTGGATTGCAGCAAAACATGACTCGCCATTTTTACAATAAGAAGTGCAATGTTTTACACATTTGAAAGAGTGTCTTGAAACGACTATTTTCCGATAATGTAATATATTTTTTTAAATTCAAATAATCTCATATTCACAAATATTACTTTTTATAGAACATTACACTGAAGATTAACCTTACCAAAGCCTTTATTAATTCAACATTGAAACTGACCCATGTTTTTATGTCTGCATTTTGTTAATTTTTTTAGATATCTTATTTATTGTGTCCCTTGAGTGTTAACTGCTCGGAGAAGTGTCATTGCTGCTTTAAATAGACTTGTAGATATATCTATTATATGTATGATTTTGTAACAAGGCATCCAGACTTTTGAACTATAATTATTTTGATTTAGTTTCGCTATATATGATTATCTTCGTTACTGAAAGTTGTATATGTATTGAAGTTATTCTGCGTAGGGTTTTGGTGAAATACACTCCATAAAAATGTAAGCTTTGAAGCACGTAACTCTAACGCAAATACTAGTGAGTTTTACAAGTTTATTCAACTCAAGTACATATTTTGTACATACGAGTATAGCAACACAATCAAATAAACAAGTAAATGCACAAATATATACTGACAGAAATTACATTGGAAAATAAGCAAGAATACAAAAGGATACTTGCTTTAAAAAAAAACTTATACAATGTACAAATCCAGTACAAATATATCTATAAGAAAATGAATAAAAAACATATGATTAATTTAGTGCAATAAACCAACCGCAATAATGGTGTGGATAAAAGCTGGCTACTGCAATACTGATAATCATACTAATATTAATCAATGGTAATAATGATGGTAATAACAATAATAGTAATACAGCTAATAGTATAATAATACTATTTATAGTAAGAAGAGGGGGAGTAAGATGGACAATTAAAAGACTGAATGTAAAAAGTATTCAGGGGGGGGGGACCATACTGACAACAGTGAACTTGTTAACCTGCGAGATAATACCTGCTTTACCGGTAGAGTTTAGAAGCAGTCAATAATATATATAGCAGTATATAATCTGTTTCATAAGTATCATTAACAAATAATCATCATCAATTTGTTGATCATTCATATGTTCTTACCAAACTTGTTAAATTCTGAAATCCCTCTTGTGGAAACAGACAAATAAAGTAAAAAGAAAAAGATACGTCGAATCCACAAAACTGTTGTTTTCGGAGAATATTCGTTGTTAAAGAAAGTTAAATGTAAGAAGGTCACTTTGTAACTGTTGTACTGCATGAATTTATGACCTGGTTAATTGAAGTGACTAGTGCTAGATTAAAGTAAAGATAGTCACTTTTTCTTAAGTGACATTAGAAAAGTGGATATGACTTTTTAGAAACCCCGTATTATTTTATCTAACCTTTATCAAAGGGCCATTGTAAGAGTGGCAGCAAACCCAAAATTCCAAAATTTTACCCTTTTAAAATAAAGTTGATTGAATTGAATTGAATTGTATGACGCTGTTGTCTAACTCAGCTGGAAAAAATGTTCAAATGATAATGACACATTAAAAGGCCAAGATAAAGCTAAGCGATAACAAATATTTCTTGAGACCAAAAGAAATAGAAAAATAGCCTCCACTGCATATTATTGAAATAAAATTCTCTCATAATTTGCTACTGAAATTCAACCTACGATAAATTATTCCACAACTACACACTTGTCAGTTGATCAATATGATCATTGCTCGCTCTATTTGTGTTTCACTATTCTTTCGTAACGTTCGTTATGAACTGCTTGAACTGTTTTCTAAGCCCCTCGTCATGTGCATCATTCGGTACTCAGTTCTTCTTTAGCTGTCATTTCACGGGTTATGCCCACGGCCAATACTGTCACACTGATACTATCTAAGATTACGTATTGATCATGTTCTGGCCTTGGTGTACTTCTTGAATGTTTTGGAACGACGCACAAGTTTATTTTATTTTTTAGAGTGAATAAAAATCACCATTCAGACCTGTTCACCCTTTGTCACTGTCCCATTGACTAGAATGTAAATTAAGCTCAATTATCAGACGGATGATGGTGAGTAATGTCCATAAAAACGGTAATGTTAGAATTATGCAGTGTTTTTTAAATTCATTATTGTACAATTTTTACATCCGATACAAGTTTTTACAACTAAAAAAGATATTATAATTTGTTTTTTTTTGCACTGCATTTGTTATGGTAAGCGTTTTTTGGGGTAACTTGATCTGGAATTCTACTTCCGGTTGTTGAATGAGCCATGACAAGGCTAAAATAGGAATATAAGAAAGGGAAGAAAACCACACACAATTAAAAAATAATCTCATGTACGTCATTATAAAACCGGAAATTGAATTTTAAGTTTGTTACCAAAATAACTTCGTATAATTACAAATACGTTGAAAAAAACAAAGATGTAATATCTTGTATATTTACTTTATTATCGCATTGCAAATTGTTATCCGGTGTTGCCCGCCTCACAATCTGCCTCAATCTGTCTTTGTATTAACTCAATCGAACAACATCGTGTAATTTCATTAATTTATGAATAACAACTTTTTAAATTTGAAGGCTGGGTGATAAATGATTTGATACCAAAAAAGTGTTAATTGTATAATACAAGGAATGCTATTTGGTAAGACAAAAAATATGCAGTCAAACCTCGCTACAGTGCCACTCACTACAGGGGCGCGTGAAGCGTAGTGGTCAGTGCACTTGCTTACAATAAGGAAAGTTTGGGTTCAAATCCCGCCAAGGACTATCTCGGATTTTTCTGCCGCTCTCCTGTCCACCAAGCAGTATAATTGGTACCCGACTTTGGGCGCAGTGAATTTCTATGAAATAATACCAAAGTGAATTGCTTAAACCGGCGCATTGAGCAGGCGTGTAAGGTGTGGAAATGCGCTATATAAATTCCATTTATTAATAATTATTATTACAGTGCTAATTTAACTACAACGCTAGTTTTTTTAAGCAACGATTTTTTCCTTCTTTGTCTTTGTTAGAAAAACCTCTCTACAGGGCTAATTTACATTGCTAATTTGCTACAGTGCCAATTTTTCACAACACCGAATTATTTTTTGCTCTTCATTTAACCCAAATATACTGCCAATTTTTTTAAAGTAAAAAACCATCAAACTTTATATTGATCTAAGTCCTTCCTATAAAAATCTAATAACATTTGAAATAGTGTTATTATGTTAACTATAACATTGTACACAATGACTGACTAGAGGAAAGACCCTCCCAACACAGTGTCTCCCTTAAAGATGGGTCAATCACGAATATCAACTATAACCTTAAAGAAAAGCTCATATGTCCTGAAGGTAGTATTATCCACTTGAATGACAATTTTTAAATTCTTAAACAATAGATTTTCTCTTCATAAATTTACTAAACAATGTACACGTCACTACACTGCTAAATTCACCACTGTGCCAATTTTCAATAAACACCAACATCGGCACTGTAACAGGGCTTGACTGTACATTTTAACACAATTCTTTGCAGGCACGTTTTTGACTGGCTTCTTTCTCTTCCAACATCCTACCTTGTATGAGATATGCGTCTTGTTTCCCAAATTAAACCTGATATCAAAACACTGGTATTTAAACATTGTCATTATTGTTTTGACAAAACATCGACATGTTTTAGTTTTTTTAGTTTTGGCATGTTGCGTCTTAACGCAATGAAAAATGTTTTTTGTTAAATCCTTCGTTCGAACAGATGTATTCAGGACTGAGGAAATAACCCGCCTTTCCGCTAAGTGCGGGTAAAATTCGGCCCTGGCGGGTAAAATCCAAAAATGTCCGCCAGATTGGCGGGTGAAAAAAATGCCCTCCTCAATATTAAGTCTCGTCCCCCAATGTCACAAGTTGTTGGGATTAATCCCCCCATCGGTTACTAAAATTGCTTTAAAATGCACCATTTAGCTTCCATATTTAAATTTTTCTCACCTCGCTACGCTCGGGTTGTTAAATAATCCATTCACCAAAAGTTCTTTACCACACCTATGATGAAAGAATGAAATAAACAAAGATAATAAACACTGGATGAGTCAATTTACTGTCATATATTTTGGAGATAAAATCAAACGGATGTCCATCACCCCCGCCCCGCCCCCCTCTTATCGAGTATCATAATTGCTTTAACACGCACCATTTAGCTTCCATTTTTCTAAACCTTTCGCTTCGCTACGTTCGGCTTATTACATAATCTCCCCGAAAACAATTCTTTACTACACCCCTGATGAACGAATCACATTACCAAAGGAAGTGACCACTGTACGAGTCAATTTACTCTCATACATTATGGGGATAAAATTATGCGAAAGTCCATCCCCCGCCTCGGGTACCGAAATTGCTCTAAAATGCACCATTTAGCTTTGATATTTCAATTGTGTTCGCCTCGCTGCGCTAGGCATGTTACATAATACACCCAAACAAAAGTCCTTTGCTACACAACTGATGAACGAATCAAATTGCCAAATAAAGTGACCACTGCGCGAGTCAATTTACTCTCATATATTCTGTGGATAAAAGCATGCGAATCTCTACACTAGTCTGTCCCTCCAAGAAAAACTTTGACCACCCCCCAAATGACTTCCTGGGTACGGGCCCGAGAGAAGGACGAAAAGAATATAAGTTTAAGAAAACGATAAATAGATTCCTCACGTCTTATATCAATTGTAGATTGCAACATTATTCATATGATACATTATTTTAACCTGTGACACCTGTTTTGTGTTTTCGTGTTGATAGTTTTTTTTTTTAATATGTATTTTATTTCATTTAACTATTTTTATAGTAGTTTAACGCGCAGCGTAGCAAAGGGGACATGGGGGAAAGCCCCCCCCCCTATTTAAGATCCAAAATGCACTAAATTTGCACATTTTTATACCAATCTCATTCGCGATAATGGCTTTGATAAACCGCTCTTGAATGCTCTAAATTTACATCATTTTAAACCAATTCCAAAATTGCGACCGCTTCACGGCCATTGGTTTGAAAATGTCCAATGTTGTCCCCCCAATTTCAAAATCCTGGCTACGCGCCTGACGTTTATCGCCGTTTAAGATTTCAGGCGATTAGTTAAAAATTGTGCACATTTAGAGCATTTTGTATCTAAAATGGGGTGGGGGGATTTTCCCCTATGTCCCCTGGCTACGAGCCTATAAGATTCATTAAGATTTTGTTGGCTGGTAGAATTACTCTTTGGCTGGTAAATTTGTGAAACTGTCTGCCAGATTGGCTGGTAATTTTTTATAGTTTTCCTCATCCCTTGATGTATTGTGTATAACAAACGTAGAAATAGCTTTATGTATGAACAATCATTTTCTCCTACTAACCACTATAAGCATTACCTTTACTTGATATTGTACATGTGTTAATTGTATGTTAATTTCATACTTTTAATGTTTTTCCTTGTTTTTTCTACTAACACTTGACTGTGTAGATGCGGGGGGGGGGTCATTATTGGATGCTTTGCTGTTTATACCGGTTCCATTCGGTTTCATGAATTATAATATTTGTTGCTTTGAATAGACAAAGAGTATACGATTATGATTTGAACTTGAACTATTTATTTACTGGTGGGCGGTATAATATATTAATGAAAAATAGAGTCAAATCGGTGATGGTACAAAAGGTTGATGTTGACCTTAAAAACACACTAAAAACCAACGTGACTTTGGAGCTATTGATTTGACAGTCATATTACTTCACTTAAGTTGTTTTTTTAACATTCAAAGATCGTATATTGAAATGTCAAAATACAGAATCAATACCTTTAAATATTTGACATATAATATGAGATTGGACAGACAATTCTGTTTCGCTTTGCCTTGACTAGACACACAAAAATGATTCTTTCAACGGGGTCGTATGATTTTACATTTCGAAAAAGCATGGGACGTCGCTAGGTGCTTCAAGATGCCACCATTGTCATAATCGCAAAAGAAATAAAAATAATAATAATGGAAAGTGTTACCAGTTAGAATACTATACACTATTCAAAAGTCAACTACATACTTTATCTTTTTATTCATAACTTTTTTAATTAATGATCTTTTTAAGTTAATTTGTTAGCATTGTATAAGAAGCAGCACCCATAGTGAAAAGGGATGCAGGTGGAGGGAAATGAGGGGTTCCATTGCACCTCTAATGAACTAACCAGGCTTGATTTTTATGTAACCTAAAGAAATTTAGACAAAGATTGCAATCTCAAAAGATCTTTAGCGTTTGATCAGCTTTAAACAATTAATATGGCCAGAATGGATCGACAATGGTCGTAAGTGAATATTGTTACCAACACGATTGAAAATATGCAATCTTTTGAGTTAGATCACGTGTTTCGATGGATGAGCCAAAAACAGGAAACCAACTTATTGTGAACAAAATATTCATCATTATAACTAAAGAGACGTTGCCCAGAGTAAGCAGTCAAGTTCTTGTCTCAATATGAAATAAGATCATTTGACAAAGGTTATGTTCTTGGAGAAGCACTACGATCCTTCAATTGGCAAGAGGCCGTAACTCTATATCTCAAAATGACATAAAAAGGTCACAAAAATCAAATGAAATATTCACTTCTTTGCTAAGTATACGCTGTCATAAACGTTTTTATAAAACAGTCTTTTCATTGATAGTTATCGTGAGCTTACTTAATCTTTTAACAACGTGGGATAACAAAATATCATATGGTGTCATTAAAATGTATATTAGCGAGGGTTAACCATAATCAGTGAACCTAGCGACATTTTCCACTTCCGGTTTGAACTTTTATTTAACAGTTCCACTCTGCTTCGACAACATTTTTTCATTGGTGAATGTTTTAGTTATTCCAAATTATTATTTTTCAAATTATACAAAACATATGGCGTTATTGTGTAACCAGTCTTACGTTTATAAAACTGATAGGTTAATCATATATTATCCTCACCTGTCGGGAATTTCCGCTAATAAGACTTCTTGTTTTTCATTATACATACATCATCTTTTTAGACTCCCACATCTTCATGTAGTTATTTGATAAGCTAATTTGCAAGTCATTAATTGTAAGTATCACCTGGCGGCGTTATCATTTATGGTATAGGTCGCTGCACTAATGATATACAAGTCCGCCTACATATTTCTCTGTCCTGGATGACTCAAACAATATAGTGCAACTATTCTACTGTTACATAAAGACCAAATAACATCCGTATAGCATCCGTTTTTCAGTGTCTGTTTTATATAATTCTGTGCAAGGTGTCATTCACACCACCCCACGTATTATTTTGTAACTAATTATTTGAATTATTGTCTAAAAAGCTTACATATTTATTATCAGTGTCTCAACAGGTTTTGTTAGTTAATACTTCGATGTTATGAAAAAACAACAAAAGTAATACAAATGTGAATCCCTTTAACAAAGATAATTTATTACAAGACTGTAATAATTGTCATGATTAATAAGATATTTGTTTTTTTTAATTTCCCGTTGCTCGTCCCTAACTTTTTTGGACCCTGTTTGGTAAGTATCAATAGGTGCACAAAGCCAGACTTAAAAAATAGATATTGTTATTTTATTACCAATGCTAGATGGAGTGTAAGTATTTGCAATTAATGAAACATGAGCTATCTAATGATGAGTGATTTGCTATTTCCAATACTAGTAAAATGATTGTTGGTAACAAATAATAATTGTAGATTACCAGTGAACATGATACACATAGTTATTTCAACATTTTAATAGTTAGTTCTGATTTGTCCGCCCCTTTGCAGAGAGATGAAAATATGCAAAATGTAAATTATTTTTATATCTCTGCTTTTCCGGGGTCCAAGAGCGAGCACCCCTTTCCCGGTACCATAAGGGGACCCACAATTAAGTGCCACAGAGAAATTCCATTCTTTTGCACATGGACTTTTGAATGTGGCTTTTGTAAGGGTTAGTCCTACTTGTTCTATATGAATTAAGCAGTAAGTTATAGAAAAGAGCGCGTTGATATAAATTAAAACCTACGCAACGGTAGATTAAATTAAATGAAAATGTTTTAAATAACACAAAAAAAAGAATGTGATATATTGTATGTCATTGAAGCAGACGCGTTACAAATTTAAATAAAACAAAACCACGTCTTGCCAACAAATTAACACTGTATCACTACTAATATATTGTCTTGACCCGACTGTAGGAAAGTAGTTTTAAACGCATAGTTTTGTTCGTGCGTATTACAAACGATAACACCAAGATACTCACCAAGTTATCGAATTAAATGACGGATGTATAGATGCACGAAGAAAAAGAAAATAGCTTAACTTGTCGAAAAATAAGCAGAGCCAGTAACCTCTAAGGAAGGACTCAGGGCCCCCAGACGGAAGCTAGCATAACAAGGTATTCTGCCCCCCATCCGGGGGAGGGGGATGAGGTCTCCAAAGCGCTTTGTCCTCAGACGAAACTGGCTCCGGCATTACAAAGAAAGAACAACGCGAAGAGGATGAACTGTATACAAAGTTATACTATCTTTTTATATCTATCATTAGAGCATTTACTTTGATCACGGTGTGTTTTCATTTTAGTGGATTAATGTTAGTTGTTAATGATCGAAAATTGTGCAACCGTTATATTATGTCTATTCTAGTGCCATGAGATATTTTTGGTCGAAACATAAAGGGTCAGTTACTATTCTAACCAGATTCAACAAGAGTGTTAATATCATAAAAGTTTTCTTGCATACACAAACCTTTCTATAAATTGTCGTTTGAACATTTGATTTTTGTTTATAATTTGATTATGGTATAAATGTTTACCTGTCATAAAGATTTTACCCATTCTTTCTCAGACTCTTAGTTATAATCAACCAACCAAGAGACAGAGATAAGGGGAACGAATTAAATAACATTTTTTAACTCATCACTAGCTCTCCCATGTATTCGAAATCAAAAATGTTAGGAGACTTAATAGTTGTGGAAAATATTAAGAGGTTCGATTCAGGTAAATCGAAGAAAGCGATAATCATATAACACATTAGTAATACATTGTGATGCTTGATTAAAGACAACAACATATGGAGGTGTGCTTACAATTTTTTGTAATAAATTCTTCATCTTCTTAAAAGAAATCCATCTGCAATTTATCTAGAATAATCCGTTTTTAGTTTCAGCATTTATAATTATTTTAAGTAATAATTAGCAACACAACTCTTTTGCACACTATTGAAAAAAGACACATGAACTTACATTTCAAAAAATATTTTCCCCCGGATACGGTGTTTGTCATGCGCGAGCTACAGCTAGTTTTCCCTGGGTTAAAAATTAGGAATAATTGTCTTTTTTTGGAAGATAAGAAGCAAATATCTTGAGTCTGGGTGGTGATACAATAAAACTAGTACATTTGCAGGCTCAAAACTATTGTCTCATTATGATAACGAACACCTTAGTCAAGTGCAATTAAGAATTTAAAATTAAACAGACTCCTATTGATTGTTTTTAAACCCTCCATAATTATCCAAGGTTTATTCAAATAAAACTGTTATAACATATCAACAGATCATACAATATTTGATCAACAAGAGTTAAACAAAAGGCATGCATTAATCAAATCAGTACTACAACAATTACATCTGAATTTCATTTCAAACAAGCAAAATCTATTTTCAAAGAAAGATAACTCAAGAGATACATGAATAATTAAATAAAATGGATAGTCTACCCTTGATCATGATAAATAAATTGAGGAAAAATAATTTCTGATTTAATTCAAGATGGGAAAAACACTTTGAAAAAAAGACCACCCCAAGCTTAAGTTGGTAACTTAAAGAAAAAATATATAATGATGGGAAAACCTTGGATTATGTTGATAATTATTGTTGAAGGGAATTTCATTTCGAAGCTAAAGATTTTCAGAGATCAAATGCAAACATATGGGTAGTTACGGTTCCTCCAACTGAAACTGGAAAAAAATCCTCAACTTCAAAATCCTCATGCTCTGACTTTAAAAAAAATCCCAAACTTTGGAATACTTCCCCTGTGTTGTGGGGACAGCACAACTATCACCGTGTTTTCATTTTTTCTCCCGACTCTTCTTATCAAAAATAGTTTCCTATCGTCAAATACTTCCACATATTGTCGGGACATCAAAATTATCCCCATATTGACACAAACTTGTCTTTGAAAAATCCCCAACTTCAAAATACTTCCCCATGTTTAACCCGCTGAAATACTTAAACTTAAGGGTTTTTGCAAGATTCGCGTTGTTTTTATGCGTAAATTATCTATTTCAATCCCCGGGTTGGAGGATAATTTTCCCCGGGTACGACTCGTACCCACTTTTGGAATGTAAGCCTGTTGATATGTTACCGGATACGTTTTCTCATCGCTTTTGATATGATCATATCAGAATATAATTTGATGTATTTTGTTATTATTTTTTCACAACAGACCTGATGAACAGAAACGCGAGGAAGCCAGGCTGGCCCGTCTCGTTCTCCAACAAACTTTGGCTGAAGAGTCCCAATCAAATAGTGTTGACAACAAATTCCTTAGAGTCAAAGTAAGTGTTTGATTATGTATTCAATAAAAACATTATGTTGATGTACTTTTAATTCCCGTTTAATATATTTCCTCTTTCACTAGCGTTGAAGTTAATGGAAAACTACACAGTACTCTTCAATTAAGATCAACCAAAAGCGGGTTGATATTATTCCGGCCGTTATTCATATAATGGTATTCGGAAAAGATTGTTTACAAGGTCTTTTTTGAAGAATCAATCATATGAAAATCATATATTGATCAACCCGGAAGTAGCCAAAAGTTCGTGTTAATGGCTTAGGTGTCCTGATTACTTGCGTATTTGTTTTTTCATTTTATTCCAACGGAGGCAGCTTGTCTCCTACTGTTGCTATCATATAATTCATTTTAATAATGAATTTTATACTTAGTTTATTTCAACTTTCGCTTTTTTTTATATGTTTCGGTCTACTTTTTAACAGGGACATATATTTAGAAAATGTGATATTTGGAAATCGATCAAATGCTTTCTCTATGTATTTCCTAGCTCCCCATCAGAGTAAGCCCTAGGACTATTAGCTCTTAATCTCACCTGTTCTTACGTTTTTTATGAATGTCGAACAGTCTTCTCTATTTTATAATCACACCAAATTTCTACCTCGACGAATCTTTAGAAATGTATTGGTTGACAGACATGGGTACGAAGCCGGCTTTGGCTTTGCAAAGCCGCAGTTTAGAAGCCAAGGCTTCGGCTTCGTGTTCTTTTTTAGAGTCGGCTTCGTGATGTTTTGAGATGCTGGCTTCGGCTTCGTGATATTTTCAAAAATCGTGGAATCTTTTTTCATTAAAATTGGTGTTTTTCTTACTCCAAATCCATTCAAAAGTGTTAAAATGTTAACTAGACAC
>JAUUEB010474426.1:0-11437 GCA_032362205.1 Clione limacina | reverse complement strand
ATGTTTCATGTTTGTTCATAATTAATGGAAGGTGATTTATAGATAAATCAAAGTAAAACTAAAACTCTTATAACTTTTCTTATAGTCGACCGATTCTTACCAAAAGCTTCACTGCAAATCTGCAAATATATACCAACATATGGCGAACGTTTCAAGTCAATTGGGTTAAATCTGTGTCGACAATCCCATTCAAAAAAATACACACATTTCTTTAATGGTGCGAATTTGACAGAGGATTTATAGTAAAATTTAGAAAAACTATTTTGCTAATAACTTTTCTTATAGTGAACCGATTGTTAAGCTTAACCACACATCTGGTAATATGTACCAACATTTTGTGACAGTTTCAGCTCGATTGAGTCAAAACTATGGCTGCAATCCTACTGCATACACATACACAAACACACATTATAGGGATTTTGAATTATATTATGTAGAGATCACAATGTGTGTTGCAGTTTGTTATTCTTAACTACGTGACAACCTGTTCCGTTGACTGAAAACCTAGATAAGAAAACAAACTAGTAATTACTTGAGACGTCCTACGAGAAAATTTAACTCAGTTTCAAGGTCTTTACCACTTTAAAATAAATTGTTAATCACCATATATAGTATTGACTTCTACGTTGGCAGCCATACACAATACGGAGAAGTGTGGGTACGGTAGTGAAGTGGTTAGTGCACTTAACTACCATGTAAAAACTTCCGATTTAAATTCCACCGGGGAATAGAACTGACGTACTGATCACGTCATCAACATCTTATTTGATTTAATTTCTAGCGTAGAAGGAATATTTATTGCTTGAATTTCTATTTGAAAGTTTTTAAACAGGATGAGTGATCCGTCCAATATGTGGTCTGTTAAACTATTTGTTTGTACATGGAACAAAATCTCACGTAGTTAAGATAAGCATGTTGTAGCACTTTATATGTATATTTTCCATTTAAAACAATGATTTTCAAAAAGCTCAATTTCAGCCCAACATTTCTTACTTGAGTGGCATTATTGAAATGTTCATACTTTTACGAACGATATGGGTTTCTATTTTTGTGATACCTAAATTTTTACTTAAAGGGTTTCTGAGAAAAATACAGTTGATCAACACAACTGCAAATGATTTCCGTAAGTTTACAGTTTTTTATGTTCACTATTTGTAATATACATGCTGTCTCAAAATGTAATGTACTGCCACACACTATGGTGAACATTTGCTCTTCGTTTGATAAAAGTATGTACATATCAATTCAAAAAACATCTTTCAATTTGAATTTGCTTAAAGAAAGGAAAACATGTATGTATTGTTATTGCTAAATCCAACTATTTGTTAGGTAAGAACATGTAATTGGTCAAGTCTCAGCCTCTGTGAAATAAAAAAAAATTAGATAGCAGCTTTTAGGGAACCACAAGTTAACCATCTGTAGAAGATTTCTTTGTTTGACGATGAGACCAGAGTGTGTTCGCAAAACTATAACAAAGGCATTTAGAAAAATACTCAAAGAGCCAATAACTCTGTTTGAAAATTAAGTATTCCAAAACATTGCAAGATTTCAGATTCCTAACTCTGAAACGTTACAACAGCGTGTTTTTGCCAATTCAACAAAGAATATATAGCCCCCAAAAAGGTCATAAATCCGTCAATTTTTCACAAATATTTCTGGATTTAAATAGCAAAAATTTATTCTCGGCCTATTTCATTCTTCAAAGAATGAAAGAGAACCGAGCAAGATGACTCAAGATATCACTTAAACAGACACACACACAGACAGACACACAAGAAGAACATATACCACTACACAATATAATTGTGCGTGGAACAAATACGGCGAATATAAATTGAAAGAAAACACTCACAAATGATTATTTTTGGGGTTTACGGGTTTTAATGTCTTCATTGGCACATCTTAGGCCAATGCATTCATTTGTTACACGATCAATTTAGATGTTTCAACACATGTTTAGGCAGACGTATATGTCACTTATCACCAACATACAAGATAAAGGCCAATTTGTAATGCGACAAATTATGTTTTGATATTTTAAAAAACTTTTTTTTAAAATAACATTAGACATAATGGTTAGAGTTATCAATTTATCGTCTATATAACGGCTTCCAAAGTAGAACTATTTATTTTGATTCAGAATGTTTATTGAAGCGGTAAAAGATAAGTTTATATAATAACATTATATGGTTCAAACATTTTCTTCTTATTAGTTGTCTGCGTTTGTCGAACATCAACAAAATATATATTATTTTGAAAAAGTAAAGACACTAACAATGTTTATCTTCATGATAAAGTTATTTACATATTATATAAAAAACTACTTAATTTTGAATTTGCTTAATGAAAGGAAATAAATTGTGTTATGTATGTAACGTAACTCTTATTGCTATATCCCCTTATTTATCAGAGAAGAACATGTAAGTGCTCAACTCTCAACCTCCCGAAATCGTATTGAAATTCCTTTAGCATGCTGTTATAAATGGTATGACAAGCGTGTTCGTTTGATAGAAAAGTTGCTAGACGTTATATGGACACTATCCACCTTTGAGGTTTTACAGCTGTTTCACATACCAATAAAACGAACATGTGCACTCTTTTTCCGGATGGGAATACGCTAAGCATACATGGCAAAATGACCATCGCCTACTTCCGTATTCTTCTGTGAATTCGAAAGAAAATTTTAAAACCGAGAAATTCAAAGTTGAAATCAATCGTTTTCCTTCAATGCTTTGATATCTAATCAAACGTGTTTAGATACGACTGAAACAAGACTTAAAAGATCGGAGTGGCTAGAGATCCATACCCGGACCTCAAGCCTTGTCCGGGGTTGATTTCTAAAAGATACGGCTATGGCCGGACCTCCAGCATCTACCTCTGACTGCATTAACTTGTCAAGGATGAGTCACACTCATAAAAGGGAATCTAGGATATTTCTAATGGACGGCCAAGTGGGAGGAGTTATTCACATCAAATCATTTTTTCGTTGTCCACCCGTCGTCCTGGGGTGGTAACATTAGGATATGTCTTCTTGTCTTTTTTCAAGGTTGTATTTAGCCGGGCCCCTGTTACTTAAACTTAGTTGTATTCATGTTTTTATCAATGGCATACAATAGTTTTAGTTCACATATGTATTTGTGATGATGTATTATCTTCAAAATCATAGATACCCTTCATTTTCTTATAAAAATATATGATAACTTTAAAAAAAGTTGGTTTTTAAATTCGTCCATACTGGAGCACAAAGTGATTACAATAATTAAACAGACGTATTCAAACAGTAAAACATTGAACATTACTTTTATGTTATTCATTGTGTTATATTATTTGTATATGTAAAAAAAAAATTATTTACTTAAACAATTGACATATGTTATTTTTAGTTCAATGAGTTTTTTTGTAGTACGTATGATATTTGTAATGTTAAATAAGAAATGTCGGGCCAAAAATAACCAAATAAATTGGACTCTCGATTTTAAGGAGGCTGGTAAGTGTGATACAGCCGGACCTCCAGCCCGAAGACTAGAGATCCGCTTATAGCCGATATTTGTTTTTTATACATGCTCTAAAAGTCCACTTGTTGAACAATAATGCGACAAAGATAACCTCAATGTTTCATTTTGCCTTCTAGCTATGAAACACTTAACTTGCATTATGTTACACGTCAATGCGCTGTTAAGCCGTGTACCAATTTATAATGCAACTGGATAAATGGAGGGAATTCGTGTGGTTGTTTTGTTGTTCAGAACTGGGTTTGAACTTAGAACACGCCGCCCAAAACAAATTCAAAAACAACACAACAATTTGCATTACTTACTTGCCATTACACTCAGATTTATAAAACTATACTGGAGAGCTTCACTCTCCTTTACAGCTGATGAGGGCAGTGGTTGATCTGTAGACTACTTAATATTGACTTATTTGGGTATTTTCGGAAGTATTTTCTTGAGTATGTTTCTTTTTTACAAAGAAATGTTTCCTGTTTTTTCCTCATCAAAAAGACACATGCAAAATCAATTGTATTGTAACGATGTCGAACTGGCGTCGAACACGTTTTTGTGTCTGGGTCAAACCAGAGGTATTTCTTGGATATATATACTTTTTCTCTTCAATGGAAAGCAACATTATACTGAACAAGTGCTTCTAAAGGGCAATATAATACCTTTACATTATATCTTCTTTGTTAAAAAACTCCATATTTGTTAAACATCCAATCCGGGTTTTAAAATGTGTTATCTCATCTGGTTGATGAAGAGAATTGAAGGGAAATATTACGAAAATTCAAGTCGTTAATTAAATGTGCTCTTCTTTTTAAATGAATAAAATATTCAAAAAAATGAAATTAACATTAATGACAATTATACTTATGGTATTATATATTTATACATGAGATAAATCATACATTTTGTATATTGTAATTTTGATTACAACCTAGGTCAATATACTAATTGAAAACTTGAATAGCTTTATTTATTTACAACAATTATATCCTTATACTCTTGACGCTTGTTAATAATGTTTCCTTTCCTTTACTTTTCTTTAGTTTTTGCAATTCTTGGTTGAAAGTTTTTTACGCGTATTGCACCCTCGCAAAACGTTATCTAAAGGCTAATTTAAGTTAATGCTATTATATATACAAATCATCAATTCACATATCATACGTGGTCTACTCTAGCGTTTGGGAGATTTCTTTCAAAACATTGATCAACATTTCTTTACAGTGGCTTTCAAAGGAAGTCCTTGGTATCCCTTTTGTAGCGTACAATGTTCCAAAAAACCTTCATTTGCTGTACAACCTTATGTTAAGTATATGTATATCAAGAAAGTGTTTCTATGATAACTGAGTATCTATGTAAGAGCAACACACAGTTAAAACCAAGGTTACTGTGGAGGATTCTTGTAATACAATCCATAGCCAGAGGGATTTGTAAAACTATGCCACTAAGTACCCCAGGTCGCGGATGGTGTTTCAACCTGCTTAGAAAGAAAATCACGCTAAACAAGTGGAGACTTGTTTACCACTTAACGATAGTTACGAGTTATGTTTTAAGCTTGAAATCTATTTTCTACTACTGCTCTTTAACACTCATTTTAGAAGCTTACGTACTTCGATCAAACAGAATAATGCATCTTAGCGTCCCAAGATAGGTCTCTGTTACACGAGTTACTATAGAAAACATTAGAAAAAATGTCTTAAGGCTAGTATATAACAACAGACGCTAAAAGTAAATAATTATAGTTATATTAAACAGTATAATTGTTGCCTAAATTGGTATCACTAGCCTTAAAACAGCCAATTACCAATTTTACCAATTAGACAATACTTGTTAACCTGTAAGTGTTAATCTTCGTAAACAAAAAATCGTTACCTTTTAATTTTTTTTTATTACAAAATTGTCATTCATTGCTTTTTTTCTATTTGAAGTTAAATTATAAATAATTCTATAGCAGACAACAATTTCTGTTACCAATGATTAAAGAGTCATATTGCTTTTTTTCTATTAACCGTATTATATATGAGCCTTTAATGTCGTTGAGCATAGTTGTGTGCATGCATTTGTTGATTGTTTCAATTTGAATCTTCTAACGATTCTGGGCACTTTTAAAAAAATGTGTTCTAAGATATTATTAAAGATGTCTTTGAAGGCAGCAATGAAAGAACATATTATATTAATATATCTGTAACATTCACAAAGAAACAACCCAT
Organism: Clione limacina; assembly: GCA_032362205.1. Lineage (NCBI taxonomy): Eukaryota > Metazoa > Mollusca > Gastropoda > Pteropoda > Clionidae > Clione > Clione limacina. The sequence goes on along the minus strand of JAUUEB010474426.1, from coordinate 5,730 downwards.
CTCCAATGTCTCGAGACGTTACAATCATTTGTATGTAAGAACGACGATATATTTCTTTATAACAGTCGTTAGAAATATAAAAAAGGGACACAGATACAAAACAAAAACCGATCAAGACACCTCTTGTTTCGACTGATATACATATATTGGTGAAAAACCAACGGCATAAGACACAAGACAACAGATAGTGTAAGATGGTAATTAAGTGTTATAAATTGGACAAGATAACACACTCGTCGTTAACATCGTTCACATTCCTGCTCAAGCGTCACACCTTCAGGCTACATTTTCAGTGTCACTCATAATCATGCCTCAAGCTCCAAAACAATTTAACACACATACATAAATAGTATAATAATTGCTTTTTTTTAAAAGTTACACGAGTCTTCGTGATAATGAATAAAACATGAACACGTCATATTGAGTGCTGTCTAATGTTTGATTAACTTGATGCCAAGTTGTCTTGCAACAATTGGAACTACAGTAGTACTTCAGTAACGAGACAGTTAAGGGTCGGTTTTTAGGACATATAATAATTGTAACTTCTGTGTGACCCACTAAAACGATATCAAATTAAGTACCAGCTTCTCCATGTAGTTTTTAGTATTCGGTTTACGTACTACTGTGCCAATTAGAAATATGACTAGTTCGTATTCATGACATTGTAAACTGAGTTCAATTTAGGGAGAGATAACACGCCATTTAGTTTCCAATTACAAGAAACGCATGACAAATGAACCTTACACCAGCAGGTTTAACAAACTATGCAAATACCTGTACTTGTCACTTTGCAGACACTTGGCTTAACATCAAAGAGTTCTGATCCATGAACCAGCACGATTTTGAACAAAATACTAGATACTTTCCTCGCATCAAATGAAGTCCTAGTTCCATACATTGAAAAAGTGAGCACTACGTCATGGTTTCATGACAAGCCATGAAGAAAACATGCTAGCTAAAATATCTGTGTAACTTTTGGAAAAATAGATCATAAGGATCATAATTATATTTGATCTTCAAAATAACTAGATGATATATGTTCTACTTTCATTTAAAGCATATTCATGTCCTTAATAAATTTATATCATATCGGAAAGTTGCATGAATGAGTAAAAGAAAATCCACGATGAAGAAAAAATATTCATTTTGTAAAGAACATTTCTTTATAGGATTGAGGAAGAAATCAATAGCATTGAAAACAAAGAAAGGGACTATATTCATTGGGTCTGGTGTATAAGAATAATGTATTGGCTTGGACAACACAAACAGGGTCGCCAATCTAGATGAAATTACTTTGATATAAAGCTCAGAGACTTAGCTTGGGCTTGTTCTAATCAATGATAATAATAGTAATTATATAGTTAATAAGGTAATTAGTTAATTAGTTAGCGGTCCAATAGGGGTGCTGGGACGGAATTCAACTTGTAAATAGTATATGGTAAATCATGAGCTATATTTCCCGTTTGACACAACCACATTTTATTTCTTTATCTTATCTTTTTTTCTCTTGCGTTTAGACAACATATGACCGCTATTTCCCATAGAGAAATTATGCTGAAATCCAGTAATCACCTAGCTAAGTTAATACAACGAAGAGGGTTTCTATAGAAAAATTCCTTGTGTAACCCTCCCAACAACGATTAAACTGTTAATTGTGTTAGTAATTGTATCACGATCACCCAGTGCAAACGTTTCTTATTAAAGTACTTATATAACATATCCAACATGCACACTATTTAGCACGTCCCTAGTAAACTTTTTGCACCACTTGTCAGACTCACACTCGTATCCACATCGTGATGAGTGCCAAGGAGTTAATGTAAGATACAACACAGATGGTTATTCGTTTAGTTTAAGGGTTTTTAAACACATATGACATACTTTTCCCTACCTGGGGTGGGCGTCTACGTCACTAAGCAACAAACATACACACATTTTAGGCCAATTAGCATCGTGACAAATTATCTGTTGATCTTTTGCTCATCATGTTCTCACTTTGAATGACGTGAGGCATAATGGTAAGGGTTATCAAGTTCCCGTCTTTATTTCGACTTCCAACGTAGAAGTAAGCAACTCTTTTTTATAGAACATCTCAAGTACCAACCTGTGTGGTTTGTTTATTTTTGTTAAATGAACATAAAACATAAATGTTTGTTATTTTCAGTGAATACTGAACACTTATATAACCAAACATATAGCATAGAAAATTGTTTTCTTATAGTTGGAGTAGACCACAATGCCCCCTCATGCGCAAGCATGCTTTTCCGGATTGAATAAGCACCTACACAAGTGACAGAAATTGTCTTCTACTGCGTATATCTTAGATGATTTTTGCGCAGAAGAGCAAATGTATCATTGTATAGGGTCGTTACGAAGTTTTGTGTACGGATATCACGTCAATTCGTGCTTTTGCTAACTTTAGTCAAACATTTATTTTCAAACACATGAATGAATTGAATAATCTTGGACTAAAATGTAGGTCCTTGAAAGTGACATGTTAGGCAAAGCCAGGTAAAAGTACTTAATAATCATTATATATTTTCTCGAGCAAAGTCAGTTTCTTTACTAATATCTATCAAGAAACAATTTGAAGTCATAAGACAGAAGTATTTTAATTTGATGCGAAATGTTATATATTTTCGAAATGTAACTTGCTTATATAACGTTATAGTGTTACTCCTTTCATTTGACCTTCTGTACAAGTCTCAAGTCGTAGCTAAACAGTCAAATTATTATCATTTTAACTTACATATAAATGTAGCATTTCGCTGTAATTCTATTGTTTTACATACATGCAACTATTACTCCTAACTCAGGTCTTAAGATGATCTCCCTTTTAAGATTAACAACGGGAGTTAACAGCTGCTACATGTACTAAGTAACATGATGTGTAATGGTGTGCTTTCCTTATGTATAACGGGATGTGCCATATAATCAATATCAATTGTATTGACGAAATTAAGCTCAATACTAAGCTTAACATGTTAAAATTACCTATTTATGCTCCCAATTAAAAGTGTAAAATAATGTCCTATGTCGATGAATAAGAATGATGAGAGGGTGTCAGATATGGTTTGCCCTTAATATTGTTTTAAATAATGTTAACGTATTTTTCAAATAATTAAACAATACAGGTTCGCAGTCACAATATTATCAGCAACTGGCTGTAATACATTATGCTTTATATTATACCATGTACACTTTGTTATAAAGGGTGTGTGCTTTGAAAAAGACATTTATTAAAATTTGATCGATCTTTTTTGTAGAATATTGACACCGCAATGACTAGTCATATCATTGATTAAACAATTCTACAATAACATTGTTCTAGGCGTCTATGTATCATCTCCTTTCACCTCAGACGTTTATACATACATTGTTGCATTGCGGAAATGAATACTCGAACCAATTTGATAAATGCACATGCACATGAATACTCTTAGTACACTATGCAATCTCAGTATCATTTGTGGGCGGCCATTGCTTGACACAAGGAGCTTTGGAACACAGGATGACGACATGCACTATGTATAGCATATATACCGTACGCACAACACACGATACTAGCGTCTCCCGTGTTAGGCAATAAAGTGGGCGATGGTATATAGGAGGGTTGCTATATTTGTCTGTCTTATTTTTCTTTTGTCCAATCCGATTTTATGAATATAGTTGTTTTATGATAGGAGGAGAGGAATGGAGGACAGGAAAGTTGGGAAGAAAGGTAGAGATGAGGGAATGAGGAGGATACAGGAATAAATAAGGTTATAAAAGAGATATGTCATATTTATTTAAAACTAAATTTCATCAGTATACACAATAATCAGTATCCGACTTGCTTTTCCTTGCCCTTCTTAGTGCCAATCATCTATAAAAGTATATTTTTTAGAAAGAATCAATATTCGAATACATTTATGTGCAGAAAGAATTAATAATGATTGATCTTAGGAAATCAAAGGGTGATCTTCAGAAAGACGATCGAAAGAAGAGGTAGACAATATAAGTATAAATATTTAAAATTTCCATCCTTCAGAAGGCCGATATATAATGGTTTGCAAATAAGTCATCATGTGTTCCAATAGGCTGGCACACAAGCTTGATTTATGTAAACAGTTCCCTATCAAAACTTATGTTATAACAATAACTAGCTTATTTGTGTGTGTAAATGTATGTTTATCATGATTCCAACGGGACGAAGGGTAGCCCCATGGGTTACGTCCCCAAAAGTGACAATGACCAACATACTTGAAGCGTTCTTTGATTTCTTGTATATACGTCAAATTTAGTTTCTATTCGATTGCTAAAATTATAAATATATTAGGTTACATTTATAAATATCAGTACAAAGTCAATTAATAAAATTTGAATATCCTAGTTATGTACTGAAGTAGGAAACATCAATATTCTCATAGTAAACCCGAATTGTTAACATCATCATAGCCATGATTTATTTCATGGCTGATGTCAATGACACGCCCCTATGTATATAATAATACAACTTTTTTTGTAATATGATGGACCGATAAAGACTCTTTATAACTCCCGAACTATTCTACTTACAACCCTCTGGTTGTGAAATTGAAAATGTGTGTGGAATGATCAAGTTCTATTTCTAGGATTTTAAATCGACGCCATCTTTTCTGCTCTAAAATAATTGTTGTGCATACTTTAAAACAGCATATCTGGCATAATACCTTATGTAATGAAATGTTGCAGATACGTTCTATGATTGGTATGAGTTTATTATGTGAAATTTATTGAAAATGTTGCTGACAATGGGCAGTTATTCACATAGGCCATCTTTGCTGCTCAAAAGGTTCCCGTGTATAGCTAAGAATTTGTAAACTCGTTAAAAACGATATAATGATTTTTATCAATTTGTCCAGGTGAGTTTCTATAAGTATTATTAGTTGAGGTTTTGTTTTGGAATTGAACAATATTGCTTACCAAAAGAAAACACCATATTAACAGGGACATTTTTGAGCAGATCAAGCAATTTTCTAAGCGATTCCATGCACTTTTTTCCTGAAAACAGTTTTAATATATGATTTAATATGTTGTAAATACAGTCATATAGACGCAATAATTAACATATTATATCACTGTCTCTAAAACAATCACAAAATTAACCCAGAAGCAAATGACCTCCAATGGCATCAGACGTCTGAGCCCTTTTTTCACGAAAGAACGATGATGAAATGTCTTTGGAAATACCCCTAAAAAAACATAGAGACACACACCTACACTGACATAAGAACTGTAGATCTTTTCCGCATTAATACACCTCTTTGGGCGCATAACAAACGTTAAACGACAAACGAAAACACATCATAAGATTATATATCAATTAGGTTCGATTAAGTGTTACAAATTGTTGAAAACAACTTTTCATCATGAACATCACTGACATTCCTGCTCATACGACTTGCTTTAAAGCGGAATGATTAGTGTCAATCATATTTATACATCCAGCTACAAACTATTCTGACAAACACAAAGAACAATATAAGCACATGATTCTTTTTTTCGTTTTACCTAATAGCTATCTTTTACAAACATAATTCCATTTGCGGTTCGTGAGTACAAACAATACATGGAATACGCCACATTGCGTACAGAGCGTTTCGATACCTTTGTCCCCCCTCCACAGACCAGGTCGGGTGTTTTACAAACTATCCAAATATATAGCGGCAAACTAGAACCAATTTCTGCGACAGATTTTAAATACTTTTT
>JAUUEB010474415.1:0-11437 GCA_032362205.1 Clione limacina | reverse complement strand
GTTTTGAGCCTCCAGAAGTGTTTGTTTCTAAAAAGCTAAAAATTCAAAATCTATTAATAGGGGGGAGTGGGTTCTCCCGATTTGCGAATGTTCAAGACGTGCGAATATAGTCGTAGTCGATATAGTAGGCAATATCGATGATGCTATAATAAAGACGTCATCCGATTGTAAACCAAACTAAACTCGTCTGGTATCTAATTATTGTTTTCAATATAAATAGCATCTACAAAGCTTCTTTCGTGATAATCAATACTATCACAATCATCGGCGTCAATGTTCGGAATGGTAGATAAGTTGGGCTACATTGACTAACAAATAAGTAAAAAGAAAACACGCGGACATTTCTTATCCACAATTAGACTCAGTCCGACAACTACCAATTGCTTTATCCCTACACGTCTTTGTCTCTCTTCCAAACACTCAAGTCTTAGAAACCTATAAATAAGAAAACGTTTGATTCAATTAACTCGTCTGTGAATGGTTGTCAATAGAGAGAAGTTTGGTACATCAGTCCTTGATAACGACCTATCAGTACACAGATACGGAAAAATACAAATACACTCCAGTCTATTTTGACTCTCTCTTAGATCTTAGGTTCATCAGTTTGTAAGATGACGTATAAAGGCATTGTTGTAATATCAGCTTTATATTGATCGGTTTGACACAAAAACTAAAAACACCATCTCTATCTATCCCTAGCCGTGTCCCTCTTACTCGTGTCTTAGAGTTTTCAAAAATATCAAATGACGAATTCCTAATGTATAAAAGTGTAATGTGTTGTATGTAGGATTTCTCCGACTATTTCACCACTCCTTTTACATTGCAACGACTCTTAATAATAATAAATTATATGACATGGGCTAGCATAAATACACATGGTGTAATTGCGAGCTAAATGCCATAAGCCTGGGTGAAAATATGGTGTGTGAGCTTCTTTTTGAAAGTAATAATGCTCTGTGCGCTTCTTACTCAAAGAGGCAAGTGATCCCAATGTTGGGACCAGTAAAAGAAAAAGATCTCTCACCATACAACTTATAAGAGGGCATATGTTTTTTTAAAAGCAATGTGTCGGTTGATGACCTGAGGGTTTTGCCAGGTCGTTATACTTCCAACAGATCCTTTAGATGAGCAGGTGCTGTGTCGTTTAAACATTTGTAACAAAACATTGCTATTTTCTACGGAATTTCTTTGTTTTACTTGGAGCCAATGCAATTATCTAAGTATTGTGGTGGCATGGTCTCTTTTCTTCTTTCTTTTTCATAACTTGGCAGCATGGTTTTTGGATGACTTGTAATTTTGAGAGATGTCCAGATGTTATACCAGCAATAAGTGAGTTACAATAATCAAGCCAAGACAGAACAAGGTTGAAGTGCACTTGTAGTGCACGTTGACTTTTTTTCAGAACTGTCTTATGCCAAATTCTAAATACACATTTAAATGTGTTGTATCACACAAATATTCATACTTTTACTCCCACCCTCATTTTTTTACAACCGCTACCCACTTCCAGTGTATTTTGACTTACGATTTACACTTACATAGTAATTACTACCCAAAGTCTCCTAACATAGTCAAGATACACCAATGATACAATAATTGGTCGATTAACCGCCCAGATGTTACCGTCCTTTTATGACTTAATTGCCTAAGCGCTTACATAGTCTGGACTTAAAAGTATATAACTTGTCTATTTGTATTTATTGACAAACAAATCAATGAAATGTGTTAATTTTTGTGAACTCAGGGGTTAATATTTCTGTGACGTTTTGTATTGCGTGTAAAGTGTATCATTGTGAAACCGTTCTAAATTTCGAAAGTAGGTAGCCTACAACTTCTATGTCACCGCTTTCCTTACAGTAATTATGGTGTTATTAACTGTCGATTTCTTGTTTGAAAGCTGATTTATTTGCAAGTTAATAACATAAGTTTATGTTTTTAACGTGGCCTCCGTTTGTTTAAAATGCAAAACAATCCATGAACATTGCAAAACATACAAATCTTAATGATATAAAGTAGGCATATTCTGTGTGTAAAATTTAAGAATGTACTACCTATATGTAAAAAATTAATACCAGCGTACATAATTTCAAAGCGATATATCAAGAATAATTACAGCAGATGCGTCTGAAACTTGGTTACATTTTCTTTCTAGCGTTCGTTACAATTTACGTACTTATGTTTAATTATAAAAGCAGAATAAAAATAGTATCAATTAGATTTCATATGTTGTTTTAATCATAACAACGTCTTTTTTATGTCTGAATCATCGGGATTAATCTTGTTATAAGACTGTTCCATGATAAACAACGTTGAAATCGTGAACATTTGACTATAAGAATAGATTGTTTACGTTGTAGCCTGTGTTGAGTCCTTATAAAGTTATTTAATTATCTTAACAACATTGCGTGACAGTGAATTAAGAATGAAATAATCATCATTAAATTTATCAATGGGTAATTCTATTCTTAGAGACTCATGTTAACGGCTGGATGAAAAGATTAGACGTTTAAAGCGGATCATTTATTTCTATAAATATCACTTTGACGTTAAATTGGTGACAAGGTTCTATAATTAAGATTATGAATCTGGCATAATAAATGTTGAATGATCGCTTATTTCAATAGTCACGTGTGTTGGTAATCACCGGATGTTATTTTCTTTTGTAAAAGACATTGCACAGCGACGGAACTTCTTTGTCATTTAATTTACATCGTTGATCTGCCTATATCAGTTACAGCCTTTTCATGTTCACTTCAAACAATGGACCAAAGTAAGAAATGTGTGTTTAATTCACATGTTTGACACAAAGATAAAAGTAAAAATTCGGAAAGTAATAAGGTGATTGCAGTACTATTTAAAGCTTGACATATAAATCCATCAGAACCGATACTTTAGACACCATCGGCGCCCTCTTCTGGATATAACATGTTCCAGTTGTCCAACACTTGGATATGCATCATCAAAGGTATGTATATTCGGCATTTTTCTTTACACTATTTTCATATAGGTGACTTGTGACGCTTACTTTGATGAATTTTTGAAACGTAATAAGAATAAGCAACAGGATACGATAAAATCCGATGCTGATTAAATCAGAATTAATTAATAATAATTATTTGATAAGTGACACCTTAAATTTAATAAACCATTTAGACTATGCAAATAACAGTTGAACCTCTCTTGCATCATCAAAGTGATTCACTTTTTAAAGTATAATTTATGAATAAAATCTCATGATTAAAAGAAGACGTTTGTTCCTTTATTACTTATGCAAATATATCAAACTTTCTTTACCATACCTTGTCTTTACCATACCTTGTCTTTACCATACCTTGTCTTTACCATACCTTTGTAATTTGATATATGTGTTTATAAACAATATCCCGCCTGTTTGCTGAGTGCTTCGCTAATAGATACGTTTGAAAATGGAGTATATTTGGATAGCATTATTCTCCGCAAATCATTGAACCACCTATCAACAACATTTTGAAAAATCTGTTTTAGCACATAACTGATGCGTATTGGGTTGTTGCTATATGCTCTATGTTAATTTGACCAACACGGGGTGGTCACAAAGTTAAATGTGGATATCTGATATCTCAAACAGAGGCTCTTTTATTGGTTCTCTAAAAGTAACTGTCTAAGTTTTTGAATAAGATAATTTCCATATAGTTAAGACCCTTTAACGGTTTTTATGTTTTGTCCTTGACACAGTGGATGCATCGATGGAAGTAAGACCCTCTCATCTTGCATATAGGCGTTTCTATAGGCAGAAGCAATTTTGTCAAATTTTGAAACACATTTATGACAGAGTTATGATCCTTATTCAATCATTAGCTATAAGTTCTTTGTTGATTTGAAGAGCAAATCATTGTGGTGATTTTGTTTTTTTCTTTAAAAGTACTCATTGTTTCGGGTTTGTTATATATTTTATTGTTGATTAGATGGGGAATTTCTCGTTTGTTCTTTCTTTATATTGTTGTGTTTAAATTCTATCGTTTTGAGAAAATGGAGTTGTCTTTTCTAATTGTCAATTTTAGATTCCTTTTCTAGATTTATTTTGGGTTGAACCCTTATTGCCTAACGCCTACGGTCAGGGTTTTTCCCCGTGTTCACCTTTTGTCCAACGTCTGCAGTCACGGTTTCCCCCGTCTTTAGCTTTTAGCACTAATAATACAACTCACTTTCTGTGTACCTTGTGCCTTTTCATTTCATCAAGAAACGGAGCCGATAGAGTCTTAAAGATACAAATCTCTTTAGCTTTTTCATTAATTTGTCGGTCATAATTACGTTACTATGTACGGTTTTAGAGACTAGATCTCTGACACTAGATTTGACATTTTCTCTGGTTCTTCGAACAGTATAGACGTATATGTCTTTATTAAAGGAATAATTGTATTCCATGAGACAGTTGTTGCCATAAACATGAACCGAGAAGTTTTAAGCGGTTTTCATACATTTCTAGAAACATGGCTTTCAAGTTGAATTGGTTCAAGTATTTTGTTAAACAAGATAACAAGTCTGGCATTATTATTGTTACCAAGAGACAAAATGCAATACTCTGTCACTGTGACACAACTAGCTCCTATTTTAATGGCCACATCTGCAGAACGATCCCAGGGGTAATCACAGGATTGCTCTTCTTATAACTGCAGTCTGCATTGAACCGGATTTCTTATGTTATTAGATCGTTTTCTGGATCTGTGTATATCAGATAGAATTATGTGCTCTTATCAGCACATAATGGATTAAAGTCATAAGTGTTGTGCTTTATTTGCATGGTTTATACAAATGGAGTTGCATCGTGACTGGAATACTTTCCGGATTAGACATTTTAATTAATCAGTATCAATACTTTAGTTACCATGGCGCCATCTCCTTGGCATAGCACGTTCCAGTTGTCTGATCCATGGATATGCATCATCAAAGGTATGTTATTTTGACTATTAAAGATATATATATACATATAATTCAATTCTTGGCGTCTCAAATTTAAAAAATTGGTAAAGAAATCAACGCTTACCTACAAATGCTGAAAGCATGTTTGAAAAGGGTTTGGAATCTTTATAGTTTACATCTTTGTGACGTTGTTGTCAAATCAAAACGGTAAGTTTGTTTCAAAGTTAATTTAAGAAACATTGGTTTGAGTGTTTTAATAAAGATGGATTGTCTGTAGGTAGATTTTGATGGAAAAATAAAATTCAGGGTCAAACCATATCCCTAAACACCATCATTTTTAAATTAAAGGTATAATATTTCCTAACTATTAAATATATGAAATATATCTTTTGTCGATAAGCACATTTTAAAACAACTTTATATTAATGCTTTAGACAAGTTTGATGAAAATGTCCTTAAAAAGGTTTATACCTCATAATATGTAACGCTAACTTAAGAGAAGTACTTGTTTGCAGATTCATCAAACATTCTTTACTTGACCGTGCCTTTTATTCAATTGCTGTATCAGTTAAAAATGCCTCGCCTGTCTGCTGAGTATTAAGATTGCATAAATTCGTCTCTGTAAACATTAACGTACTTTATTAAAATGAAATCTATGGAGCTAGAATCATTCTTCGCAAATCTTCAAACCCCCTAAAACAACGATCCTGATTATAAAACGTTTTTGTCAAGTAAATCTTTTATCGAACTCTGAATGTAAATATTTGGTGTCGTATCATCACCCACCCTATTCTTAACATCATTGATTTCCATTTTCCAACGTTTCTTGCAATACATGGTGGATTATATCGTTTGTCACACAAATCACAATTTTTGCTCAATAGACTATTGGTTTCTTATGAACAACTCTGCCTAAAACCGGGCAAGATATTTTTGTTAAGTCTGGTCCACCCAGTGTCAGTAGGAAAATGAGGCAATGTAAAAGAATCTCGACCATGAAGCCTATCATGTATTGGTGGAGACGTTAGAAATATATATTTAACTTTATTATTCACAAATGGCCTTCTTGAAAGTTTGTTTTTAAAACCGGCTCGTCACCATTACATATATTATTGACTGCCACCGTAGATGATGGGGGTATACAACGACTAAGAAACACATCCACAAGATGTAGACATTTCTTACCCGACTGACGACATTGAGTTTCATTTTAGATTGCTACGGCGAAATGCCTGACAGGCGACCCTTTTTAGACTACAGGGATTAATTCGGCTAAGTGGCAATTACTTCATCCTAACACGTCTCTGTCTACATTTCGAATACTCAAGTCTGGGTTAGCAACGTATCTGAAAAAACAAGAAAGTGTCTTATTTGATTTCATTAAGTCGTGTCTACGATTGCCAAGGCCATGGTAGCCAATAGATATATATTTGGTACAAAAGTCAATGTCATCGACGTCTTGTAACTGACAGAAACACTCCAGTCTAAAGATTCTACTTGGTTTTCATAAGTCGATGTAAAAGACATTGATGTGAAAGTTCCTGAAGCATTTCGAAGGACAACAGTTTGCATTTGTAAACTAAATTTATTTTTAGGTGTCCTTGGCAAAAGCATATATCGTGAACCGGAACTTTTTTTGTTCACTATTTTAATATTGTCGTACAGCTCTTGATAAAGAAGTATTATAACACTTTCTTGTACATGTGATTGCTCCTTTAAGAGCCAACTATGCTTTTTTGTTCTCTGTCCGAGGGCACTATTTATTATTGAAAACCGATTCATCCATAAATTAATCATCGTATGTAATTCCATACACTAATATCAATCTTCACATTGACGAGAAAATGATCTTTATCTTAGATGATAATGTTGTCGTTAAGATTCATTATACCCTGGTTGTCAGGTCTCTTTATGCATTGAAGATTAATATTTGTATCTTTGTCAGCGCTGTAAATGTCAGACTCTGGAATTATAGGGGTTCAGTCACTGCGTTGGTGATGTGGACAGTATGTTAATAGATAGTACTTAAATAAGTTATAAAAATTGAGTTGTTAAGACTTTTCTAGTGATTTTACAGTATCATATCTGTTAAATGTGAGTTTGTAGTACTTTTTTTTAATTATTGAGAAAGCAAGTTGGCAGTACTTCCTTCGGAGAAAACGAGTTAGTACACCTTTCATTGGTGTTGATATAATATTGGCAGTATTTTCATGGAAATTGACTGTACTTCTTTTTGCATTTTTAATGATAGGTCGCTAATAAAGGGATATTGAAAACAAAACATTGGCAAACTATGTATTAATTTATGATGAAAATCATTCATAACGTCTCTAATAAATTCAATCGCGTTCATGTTACATGTGTATGAATATTCTATTCAGTTTGTTTTTATTAGCATAAATCGAATATGACCTCTCTAGGAAAAAATCAAACTATGTATTCCGCATTAAGCAACCTTTTAAAAAAATAATAATTTCAGACTGCCACTAGTTATGAACACCCTTCCAAAAAGATCTAATCATGGTGGCCCCTCATTTCATTAAAACCCTACCGGATTACACATTGTTCCCGGACTTGATTGAAAACGGTTTAAAGAATGGAAAAATGTGCGTTAGGGTAATCTTAAACAGATAAAAAGATGCACCCGTGAGGGGTGATGACCCTAAGAGATATTGAAGGCAGGGAATTAGGGAAAAGATACAACAATCTTGTGAACATTTTAATGACGTGTTCAGTTTTGCAGAAGTTTGTCTTTTTTTGGGCCAATAGTTGTGTGCTTTTTGTTCTTATATAAGGACAATGTATTTAACACCCAAAAATATCAATTTAATGAACAATTCGTTTAAAAGGCTTCATTTTTTAGTTGTTTTTTTCAAAGAACGGCTGCCATTAATTGGTTCTGAGGTTCGTCGGACATTGAACACTAATTTACATTGTTTTGTGCACATAACGCCATATTTCAAATCGTGTTGGTGTTAACAATAAACATCCCATGGCGAATTCGGACGATATATTTTTAATTTGGTGTACAATTCTTTTACAATCATTTTATATTGTTAAACTGTATTTCTCTTTATATAAAGTAGTTATCGTCGAGTTGGATATTCATGCTCATATCATTAACTATCTAGTTTAAAGCCTACAAATTGTTACTGATATCACTTAGTCTTTCTCTCACCCACATCGGTCAAAAGAAATATTGATATGTTAGCAGCGGCCATTTCTGAAACCGGGCAAGAGATTCGTACAACGTCTGTTATTCGATCCAATTTAAGTAAATCTAGACATGGTAGGATCTACGGACTTAAGTTATGCAGCATCTTAAAATCTCAAAGAATCAGCATTTCCGATATAACCTTTACTGTGTTAATGGATATGTTAAAATCTCCGTTTTCAGACGCGTAAGAGATTTTTTATACCCAAATTCACGGAATGTGGAGCGATAGAAATTCTTTTATATCCATCATCAATCAGTTAAAAATAGTCCTAAGTTCCAAAAATCATTGACTCTTATCAGGACATCGCTTATGCACGGCGTGATTTACTGTAAGTCGTCACGTAATGGAATATTTCCCATTTGATATTTCCCTGTGTGATGACAGAAGGAGAGACAATTGGCGAGACACAAGATCAATATTTAAGAACGGGATTTGATGAGTTCGCCACCTTTTTGAGGTCACTCATTTTTCAATGGCTTTCCATCTTGTACCAATACCGCCTTGAACTTTCTAAAAATATTATTGTTATAAAATCCCGACTAAGTATGATATTCTTGTTTGGTGCTTGGAATTGCAGTCTTTAATTTCATAGATGGCAACCGATTTTTTTAGAAAAGGAAAATATAATTCTTGAGTTATATAAAAATAATTGACGCCGTTCCAGACTTTTATGTTTATTCAATTCGGTTATGTAACGTGTGTTGTTTCATAAAGATTTGAGTCGTTCTCAGCCATCTATTAACTACTGACTGACTACCAGATTTAGTCATTTGATTATTCATATATTTAATCTCTCTTTCATTTCACTTAAAATTGTTAACACATTAATGCACCCTTAAAATCATCCACGTAATGACTCTAACACACCAAGAATCTAACTTACCATTCAACTTTTCGTTCTGTCGCCAAATCTTGCTTTTAAGCACGCACTTACTCACTCTCCCACTTCACCCTAGCCATAAGCCCTGATACGCTAAACTGTGACAATTAGTCAGATGAATAAATGTTTTCAATAGGCTCCATTTCTTTTAAGAACAAAACATTCCATAACCAGTGGTAAACAAAAAAGTCCTCATAATGTTAAGTAAATTGGCGTGATTATTTTTTAGAACGTACTACTATTATTACAGAACTAAATACCAGTAATAGATTTAATCCGATTTCATTTGTTATTCTAACAATAATATCTACCTTGTTGTTGTGTGTATCATAGGGATGAATCTTATAATGAGAGAGTTGCTAAAATATGATACAAACCGATTAAACATTTGTAAAATTAGGAATATAAAAATAAACTGTTTACTTGTCGCTTCGTTTACAGTGAATAAATAAGATGTTTAATTATACCCTTTTGTATGGCGTACGCTGAAACAAGAGAAGAAAAAGTATACCAAAATGATTGCATTTGTTATAACGATTTCATGATAACGTTCAATTATTGTTTCTAGATGCTAGAACTCATGTTAATTTCTCTTCTTAGAGACTGGATCAATAGATAAGATTTTTAAAGCTAATCATTCGTTTCTAAAAATATGACTGTAATAATAAGTTGCTTGTTGCTTATTGTAAAAAATTAAATTAAGTCAATTATTTATCTCGATTGTATGGCAGGAGGCTGAACTAAAAGTGAAAAGAGTAGAGTATTTGGTCATTATTATTTCCTTATTATGTTCGATGCTGCATGCCTAACATTCAGATTGATTTCTCAAATATATTGTTCTTTTTAGAGACTCATGCAAACGGCTTGATAAATAGATTAGATGTTTTAATCGGATCATTTGTTTCTATAAAAAGGACTTAATTGGTGAATCAATAGATTCTATAAATGTGATAACAAATCTAGCATAATGAATGTTAAATAACTACCAAGAGACACACTGAAATGCTCACTCGGAGTGCTTAGCTCAATAGTCGGTGTTTTATAAAGGGAGTGGTAGGCGAGAAAAAACACATATTCTTTTGCGAGGGAGTAAAGATAAATGATAAAAAACAATCCTCTTGTATTCACCGCCAATCAAAAAAGGTCACAAGTAGTTACTGTAAAACATCGACTCATAACTCATAACATGACATGGTATGTGGTCGACTAAGTGAGTGTAAGTCGTCACGCAATTACATATTTCCCATTTGATAAATCCCTCAAAGTTGATACAAGAAGAGATAATCGAAGATACAAAGAATCAATATTGATTGACGGATTTTGCTTTAAAGGGTCTCTCATATTTGTATAGTTTCTGATCGTCCACTCTGAGCCAATGAAGATCTTAAAATATGGTTGTATTTTTGCTAAATATGAAATTCCGATTTTGCGTCAGATTTCTTAAATTTTTTACATTAAACGATTTTTTAAATTATTTAATTTTGCATAGTTATTTTTTTACTCCTACAAAAGTATGCTTGTTTAAAAAAGTTCTTATTCTCCTTATTTTTATAACAGTTGTTTTTTTTTTTATCTTCCTGACGTGTTTGACATATGCTTACCCAAGTGATTTTATTAACAAAGAACTAACGTGTACTGGCCAGTTCTGGAAATCCCAACCCTGAACTGTTGTTTTGGATGCCCCAAGGCAACACTATAGTCAGAAATATATGTATATAAATCTCGGGTTTGGTCAATTTACGTTACTCAAATATAAGTAGATCTTGGTCACGTCAAGGTGCTCTCTGTAATCACAGCAACATAGCATAAAACTAGATAAGAGTCAGCGGTGATCAATGATTAAAGCGATTCTATTATAAATACATATAATAAACAATATTGATCGGAGATAACGTACTAAAAATGACATCCCAATACCGTTAGTTCAAAGCCAATGACCTCTATCAGTGCATTAACGAACTAACACTAACGAACTCCAGAGACCAAGTGCAGAAAGTTCATACTCGAATTATTATTATTATCAAAGGCCTGTCTATTGAAAGAAAAATAATAACATTGTCGCAGGTCAAGTGAATTAAAAAAACAAACTCTATCACGTTTTGTGTTTCCGCTTTTTTGTCTTGTCTGTCAGGAAATTGATTAACAAATTCCCAGAAGCAGAAGGCAATCAAATGTTTGTGGTGGTAAGGTAGGATTATTTGCTTGACAATCTGAACGTTTTTGGTTCTGTCCTTAAAAATCAATGACTAAAAAATAAGTCATTTGGATCAATTCAATTGGCTGTTTACGTATTTAGCAAGGAAAGCCTTTATAGGTAGGTCAGAATCCTGGGTTTCGTGGCTAATAAAGTTTAACAACGGTTTTTATATCTGTGGACCCTTTAAAAAAGTGAGCCCCCGACCCCACTGAAAAATTCGGCATTTTTTTGCTAGAGGTCAAA
>JAUUEB010474414.1:0-19729 GCA_032362205.1 Clione limacina | reverse complement strand
AAGTCAAACCCACGTAGTTCATATGTCATATGACTACGAATATGGAAAACGACTATAAATGATGATGATGATGATGATGATGAAGAACAGACCATTCACAGCATATTTTTAGTAGGTTTTTGGAACACGTGGATGAAAATAATGTATTAAAGAATAATTTTTGCCGCTAGAAGAAAAAAAGTGCCCAATTTACAGTTATAAACGTCGATTTTTTTAAAATTATTTCCTAGAAAAATACTTGCGACTAAATTAACGTCTGTCTTAAAACCTACACAAATATTTGTTAGTGAAAAAGACTTTCTCAAGATAATCTCAAATGACATTGGTTTTATAATTTTTAGCAGAAAGAAATAACAATCTGTAGAAGATACTAGCTAAAAAAACGAGAACATCATAAGAAATATAAAATACGAATATTTACCTTTGCCTTGAAAATGCTATTGAAAGCAATATTTAACGTTATAAAATAACACCGTATATCAATTAACCTGTGAAAAGTAGTATCATATGCAGGCGCTTAACCAGGGGGGATCCAAATTGCTGTAATTTTGCACTTTTTCTTTTTTACTAATCTCAAAATTTACGACCGCTTCGCGGCCATTTCTTTGATAATATGCTCTTAAATGCTATAAACTTGCATTAATTAAAACCAATTTAAAACATTTAGGCAGCTTCGCGGCCATTGCTTTGAAAACATCCAAGGGGGGCCCCATTTCAAAATCCTGGCTACGAGCCTGATCATATGGCTATTTACTGTGGATCTTAGATGTCAAGCTAAACAGTAATTGTTCTTCTCAAAATGTTGTACTTCTACTTTCGCTATGATTTCACATTTCTCCCTTTGATAATTGCTGATGTCAATACCAACATTTACTCTAATCAGGTGCAAAAAATCGTGCATTTAAAACTGAATACGGACGTATTGTAGACCAGGTCGATGACTTGAGGTTGTTTACATTTAATAACTTACTCGTCAATGAATTGTGTATAATCACCACGAAGACAACATAATCATTATTTTCAAAACAATGACAAACCCCGGTGGCAAGTCTTGAATTGGTCACATGACAACAGTTTACTCTTCTTCGTGTGAAGGTGCAAGTAATTAATCATCAAACGCTCACAATAATTCTTCAATAATTACTTCAAAAAGCCATCAGTTTTCTATTAATTGTTAATTGTTGATTTGCGCATTTGTCTGACTTCATGTAATATAAACAATGTAAACTATTGTCATGTGACCAATTTGTTGGGTCTAAATTCAAGACTTACACCCCGGTGTCTCTTTTTTTAGAGGACTTACGCAAATCAGGAGAACCCACTCCCCTATTAATAGATTTTGAATTGTTAGCTTTTTAGAAACAAACACTTCTATAGGCTCAAAACACTGTATAAAATGCATAAAACCTATTGTTACATACGATCAGAGTCTTAAACATCCGTTTCTTTCTCAAAGAGGTTTGTAAATGAAAAAAACAAGGTAAAATCGTATTTGCTTCGGCTATAAATAGAACACTTATCGATGTGTCGATTTTAATCGATTTGCTTATTGCTATAAATACATGCTTATTTCTACAAATAGAAAAAAAAGTATTCGCATCATTTCTTAATTGATAATGAGTATCGAATACACCATTTTTGTTCCTTTATAAACATTGGTATCGTACTTATCAAAAATGTAATCGTTCTTTTGACGATAGGGGGGAGTTGGTTGTCCTGATTTGCGCAACTCACATGCGCAACTCACATGTGCTACTTGTCAATAAAGCGGGTTTATAAGCCACGAGTGAAGAATGAAATAAACTCTTTCTTACCTGCTAACCAAATAATGCTTATTCAAATATTATTTATGAGATGTAAATATATTTTTTTAAATGTTACTTGTCCATTGATTATTTTTTTCCAGACGACTATTTGTTGTATATATAATGTCTCTAGGGTTTTAGTTTGGGACATATTGTTATGACATCAAAGAACAGAAATTGTGACAAACACTAGGCATTGGTTTTTAAAGACATTTTAAATTGGAACTTGTATCTGAAGTGGCCTATTTTGGGGCACTTTTTACGCGCTTAATTAAAGTATACAAACTGGCTTATTTGAATTTGCTAGTTTCGAGGCTAACCAACTCAAAATGTTGCCAAAACATGTTTAACTACATAAAATGTTATATGGAGAAAATGAAAACTTTGTAACTTTTTCATACATAAAAATTGCTGAGAATGTTATGTAAGCTCTTTGAAAAGACAAATATTTGTTTTATTGCTGATGACAGCCAAGTGTCTCAGCAAATATTTAATGAATCAGTTATTTTGTTAACTGTTATATACTGTATAATGTGATTTTAAATCTTTTTGCGTTCTCAAAGGTTTCATTGACCTTCTGACGTTTTACACATTTAAATTCATAGTATAAAGAAAACCCCGCTTGACAAAATCGAACAGATTTTTCTTCGTTCGTTCGTTTTAGCTCAAACGGAGTCAAACTTATTTTGAATTTTGCGGTAGCGTACTGATTTTGGCGAATTTGAAATATATAAATAAAAATGAATTTCAAGTTGTTTAGTATAACATGGAAACAAAGGTTGATACGTTGAGTTTATTCTTTGTTTATCGGATAAAAGATCAACGTATTATGTTGACGTGCTATATATGTTTAGAAACAGTATGTACGTATGTACATATGTGTGTCTATTAAAATTGACATGTCTTTTTGTAACGTTCATTGTTTTGTTTTCAGATAACTTGGATCAAAAACAGAAAATGCTCGAGTCTTTCACCAAAAACATGCAGAAAAAGTACCCTGAAACACTTCACACGTTTTCTACGGAAGCAAAAGATTCTCACCGTTTACTGCAAAAAGTCCTCGACACTACAGTGATGTTCAAACCTAAAAATCTTACAAATCTAAACACGACAGACGCCGCAACACAGTGTGCGCACTTTCTCAATTCTACTGCTAAAATATCGAGTCAAAATTTCAATTCGTATGTTTCTAGTCTGCTTGAATCTTCATTGCCTCAACAAAGTGTGTGCTTCCAATCATATGATTCGACTTCAACCTACCGATATGTTTCGAACAATTTGTCATTTACATTGAGTACGAATGGTATACCAAAGTCCCAACCGACTGATGTCGCTCATAAACTACATTACTTCAGTATCGGTATACTCTCTCTTCTTGTTCTTTTAGTAAGTATGTTTACAAATTTAAAGTCCGACAAGGAAAACGTTTTTGCAAATTGAATTTGTTTTTGAAAATGTCTAAAATAGCATTATTTTATATATTTTTGGTACAAACATTGCTATACATACAGAATAATATATGCTGGTATTGCGATCTAATAATATATCTTGTGTTCTGGACACTTCACTCATATTTGAATAACCGATTTAAGATTCTCAAATTGCTTACCTTAAATTGCTCTTGCTTTAGGAAATAGCTTGTTTATCTTATCGTATCTGTTGAAAACGTCTGCAAAATTGAAATCATAACTTGACTCGTTGAACCGTTTTAGTCGGGGTGAAGTATAAAGGGTTGCTCTCTGCACCCCTCCCTTTGACCCAATGTGTCCTGTATTTGTATGACCTTCATAGAGTCGATAGAAAATTGTTCATATTTGGCTGAACAATGGAAAAGAAATACAAAACCTCAGAATAGATCGAGAATGGTATTACTAAAAATTTTGTAATCGACGAGACAAATGAAAAAAAAACGATTGTTCAGTTATTTTGGCTTATTTTGTACTTAAGTAATCAATCAAGATCTTAGTAAGAGGTCCGCTTAACATACAGGGTGCACCAACACAGTCTTAAAATTGTTTAAACATTTGTGTCAAACAGGATTCAGCATTTGTCATAACGGCTTAACACATTTAACGTTGATCAAAATTCTGACTGGTTTTGTTCGTATAATTCTTGCGCATTCTAAACAATCAATCTCTTTTATTCCTGCAGCTTATTCTAAAGATTTTCTGTGCTGGAAAACGTTTCTTCATGAGCAGAATGCAGGTATTGTTGGTTCATTATTCTATGTAATATGGGTGTCAGCTAGGTTAAAAGGTCATAGTTGTTGATAATGGCGTTCGTCAGTTGGTTTTATCCCTCCTTCGTTGCTTTGCGTTATAAAGTGTTTTATGTTGTTTATGTTATGCCAGGTACACTTGTTTTTCTGCTACAGGATGACAGTACCGGTATTATATGTACCTTCCCCCTGCTTTGTTTCAACCAATTGGGTTTTGAAAGACTATGGGAGCAGTACATGCATGCAACCGGGGGATGGGGTTCCAAATGAAGCATTGTTTCTGTACTCATACCCTCCCGACGACTCATGTTCAGTCGATGGACCCAAACACAGAATGTTTAGGATAAATCAACAACAGCATATTCATCATTTTCTTTTTCTAAATATGTGCAACACAGAGATATATACTTACATCACCAAGACCTGTACCAGACATCAAACCGGAAAAGACCTGTGACAATAGGCGAGTGCCGAAAACTTGTAAAGCATCATGAACAATTCACAAAGTAGCAAGAAACCTGTGTGCGTAGCTTTCATAGACTCTACCAAAGCGTTCAATCTTGTCAGAAGAATCGATTTCTTCAAGACCCTAAATAAATTTGTCTGCAAACTCTCTATTAAGCTAACAAGGTCACTTTAACCCTCACAGAAAAGAAGACATTTCACATTGACAAACGCCCCAAATCATTGCGATGTCTGCAAGAAAGATATGTTTGCCGCAGACATTAGCAAAATAGACAGCAAACCGTGGAAAATCAAAACGTACAGACAGTAGGGGAATTTTCTTAGGGTAGACCTCATAGAGCTGAAAAAATAGAAAAGAAGAAAGGCAAACAAGGAAGCTCATCCCTCAAACAACCAACAAAGCAAGATTACAAAGTGTGAAACGATTTTTCTTTGACGCATAAGCCCTTTTTTGTCGAGCATGGGATATAAATACTAGTTATCAACTAGACTTGTGCAGATCAATAACCTGTAAACGTTGAAGGATGTCGATGGTGATTAAATATTGTTGAGCTGAAAGTACTTATAATTATGCGGTATCATATTGAATATTTTTATAATCGTCTTTTCTCGGGTGTTTGACAAATTTGCATGTATTTTATAGATAATATGTTCTTGGCTATGTTTATTGAAGGTAATCTGATTGTCTTGTGTTGTGTGGTCCTACATTTTGGTCATGCTATACATGTTCTAATGTATCATGGACACGACATAATGATTTACGACGAAAATAAGAAAAGGCTCTCAGCAAGTTATTTGACGAATATCCTCGATCAACTTAGGCTGGTTTTTTAAAACAATGTTTGCCACTCTGAAATTTTAGTTTTATTTTTCAAATTTAAATTTGTATTCCTTTAAATTACATTCTTTTAAATTCCAAAATTTGTCCCGTTATGTGTTCGATATTTTGCTGTTATGCTGGAAACACATATTGTTTGTAAAAACGTATTCATGCAATGATGATATTTCAGTTTCTGTTTTTGCAGTTCAAATTTGAAGTATGTCGATGATGAATAATCACAATATATTTGCTATGATTTCCTTATCTCTGTTTTCTCAGGTGTTTGACGGTATCATCGTGATAATTTCCTTCGTTTTGGATATCGTCTTCATCAAAGGCATTACCTTTATGTCTGTTGACGAGTTTGTGATCATCCTCACCTTCCTTATGCCTTGGAGGATAATACGAGTTCTCAACAGTGAGTAATCATCAACATTGTCATAATTGTCAAAATAATCGTCCTAATTGTCAACATCATCGTCCTAATTGTTAACATCATCGTCATAATTGTCAACATCATCGTCATAATTGTCAACATTATCGTCATAATTGTCAACAGTATCGTCCTAATTGTCAACATTATCGTCCTAATTGTTAACATCATCGTCATAATTGTCAACAACATCGTCCTAGTTGTCAACAACATCGTCATAATGTCAACATTATCGTCCTAATTGTCAACACCATCGTCCTAATTGTCAACATCATCGTCATAATTGTCAACATGATCGTCATTATTGTCAAAATCATCGTCAGAATTGTCAAAATCATCATATCTTTTATCATGTTTATCAACATCAGTGCTTCTATTGTCACTTCGTAACAATATCTTAATCCTTTCCGCAAAAGCTGTTGAAGTGTTAAGTATATTTCTCACCTGTGGCATAGTATGCATGCGTATCATGATGACATCAGATACGCAAGTGGAAACAATGAATTTAAATGCCCCTTGGGACAAACATCAATTTTTTGTGATGATTATCACCATAACTAAATTCAAACTGTTTTAACAATCAGGGTATCATTCAACTCAATCACGAATATTTGGCAAATGTATCTATCTTAATGATAATTATCTTTAATCTTGGTGCAAGAGACAAATTTAAAAATCCTAGACAATTGTTTGATGTATCATCAATCATTTCTCTGTTTAAGAGGCCATGCGGCTAAAACCAGCTTAAGAAGATCTAAAGTTCCAAAAATTCATATGGAGTTCAAACTTAATGTTTTAAGAGCTTTGAGAGGAATTTGCTGGTCTTTTACTTTTAAAAATGACCCCTTACTCTGAAGATCATACTTTTTTTGTGATCATCATCATATCTTATCGCGGCAGTTCTGAATCCAAAGTTGGGCTGCCTGGTTACATTCTCTCAGGTCTTGGTCTGTACAAGTGGGTCCTTGCTCACACTCTCTTAGGATGTGCTCCATTGTCTGCTCTGGGTGTCCACATGGACACACACTGCTGGTTGCAAGTCCCCATTTGTGTAGGTTGCTCCCTGTCTTGCCCACTTTAGCTCTTGCCCGGTTCAGTGTCACCCAGTCCTTTCTGGGGAGGCTCGTTCCGGTGGGGAGTTCTTCTCTTGGGCTCTGGATGGCATCGTTTGGGTGGGACTGATCCCACTCATTCCACTTGTCAACTCGGTGGCCTGCTGACTGTTTAGGGTCTACGCTGCTCATGGTCATGAAGCTTTTCCGATACTTCAGCCGTCGTCTTGGGCTGACATAGTCGACGAGTGGGTGCCTTATGTCGTTCTCTTGCTTGTGTTTCTTTGTCTTTGTGTGGGAATCCCGCCAAATGTGAGGTGTTGCCATGCCTGCTGGTCTGTAAAGTACTGGCAGGGAGCAAGTAGCAGACGTTCCCGCTGTGCCTTTGTTAATCTTTCTCTTGAAGGAGACCAATTGCTACACCACGCACAGAACTGAATTTGTTGTGATAATTGACAGGCATGAGGCTTTTTTCAAATTCACGTTCTGTTGCATTTTCCGAATCTGTAAAATGGTATTCTAATTTTACGAACGTCAGCAGTTACGTCGAGGTTATGTTATATATACCTAAAATAGAAATAGCTTTTGCTAGCGTCAGTTTAGAGATGTTAGAAAATAGGTATATATTCTGATTTTACGAACGTCAGCAGTTACGTCGAGGGTATGATATACATTTTAAGACCAAGGAAAAGCAAATTTTTCCTGCTCCTTTTTTACTACCTTGTCAATGTTTTCTTAGAAGATTTTTTAGATTGGTCCTCTGTTTACATAAAAGGGTCTTTATTAGTAAGCGTGCTCGGGGTAAAATTACTTTTGATTTGGTGATAACCATTTGATAAAACAACGACTCAATCCTTGTTCAACCTCAAAAGAGGATGTTGAATCATTATTATTAATCAGGTGTGCTTTAAGCACCAATTATGTTATTTTGTTGAATGAATCTACACAGTAAATTAGTCTCCAGTCGAGCCAACATTTACAGGTTTGTCTACCTGTCTTCCATGTAGACGATGTATACCGTGATTTTGTGTTCTTTTTCACATCGAAATTTAAGAAAATGATAGTCAAGAAAAAGAGCAAACTCAAATCTTCATGAAAATTAAATCCCGCTCCAAAATATGTTTCACTGAAATAAGTTAAAGCTTGATAACAAAAAAAGTAACTATCCGTCTATTAAAACTTTGTTTATAATGATCTCTCGCTATTCTGAGATTTTCGCCAAGCCTAATCCTCTGAATCAACATGGCCTTGACATTGGTGTTTATATCAATGATGTATTCCCGTGTACTCGACTCGTGAAGTGTCAAGATCCTGAGTTGCCTTAAATCTTTAATGTGCCTTTGATTTGCTATTGCCCACGGATCACTTCAGCTCTTTTCTCTACAGTGAAGGAAAGCACCAAGTGTTTATTGAAGATGTGAATGTATAAGGCAGGTGGCTACTCTAAAATCAGATGATTACATTTGAGCCGATAGCAAACGAAAACAACATTCTTGTAGTTTATTTTGATAACGAGGATATGTTGGCAGAGTTTCATTAAACTCGAATTGCAAATGGCGTTAAACACATAACCAACTAGTCGGGGAGAATTGCGGGTTGCTTTGCACCCCCACCATTTGCATGGCCACTTATATATATATATATAGAGAGAGAGAGAGAGAATTCACTCTTAGATACCTAAAATAGAAATAGCTTTTGCTAGCGTCAGTTTAGAGATGTTAGAAAATAGGTAATTTGACCATCTGTGGTAAACACTTTACTTATGTCGTTGCCAATTATCATATACGAAGTCACACAAAGTATATAAAATGGTTTAATTTCATTTTTAGCCTGAATTGTCAACTAAACCGTATTTACACTACCATTCCAAATTTCAAATGACCAGTGTTCAAGCTGGAGCTAAAACGCGGAACTAATTTCAATATTGAGAAAAACTGAGTATTTGTTATCGTATTAGTCATACATATCATTTAAGTCAATGGCCCTGTTCACATACCACGTGACTCACATATGTGTAGTTTATAGATACTACTGAATAACCATTCAGATTGGCTGTTGAAAATTTGTAAACAATCAACAAACAGAATACAATCTGTCAACAGACTTCATTGATTACGTATTAAACCGGGAGTCACATGGCGATCGTGAACTGCTACCATTTCATATCCATTCGGGGGACATTGATTTCTTGACTCTTGACCAATTGTCAGTTTCTTATTTACTAAACCTTTCATTGGATACGCTTCCTGATCCATTCTGAGGCATTTTATATTTTGATGCTCGCAAAATTATGTTATCTCTTTTATCTAGTCACATTGGGACTTTGGAGAGGGATGCAAATTGAACCTTATTTCCACTAAGTAAACCATCATTGAACATGAAGTGAACGTAATTTTTTTTTATCTTTTCCACATTCTTAGAACATAACTTTAGAATTTATAACCCATGGTAGCATCAAGAATTCCAGATAGAGATTGTTTTTCCTCTGTCAAAAGAATAAAAAGTCAATAAAAGTCTTTAAAATGGTATAATTTTATTTATCTTGCCGTCTCTGAATTTTCAAGTACCCCGCACGTATTTACCCGACCATTCCTCACGGAAAAGTATTAAACTCTTAATCCGATTTTAAAATTGATTTTCCAGTTCATCTCCGTGCGTATATCTTAACTTATCAGACCCTGAGCAGACCCTGAGGCAGACGAGGAGGCAAATATTGAAGTAATTAAATCTTCGTGAAATAGAAGAAACAAGGAGGAAGAAGAAAACAAGGACATAAGGCAGACGAAAAGACAGAGAACGACAGAACATGAGTGAGTGAGAGAAAGAATTCAAGGAGTCGTGGTGATTTATGTGAGAGGAGAGACGGGTGGGATAATTAATCCAACATTCGACATACCCTTTGACCCTGACAGTGTGTTACATTCATTTTAGCCAAGACTGATGACCTATTCATTAAATGAGTCAATCAGTATATTGGAAGATGAGATGAGATGATGATTTAGCTGTACTCCATGACCCAAGCCATGTTTTTCTCGGTTAGATTATATCTTTGTTTAAAGAAAGCCACGTTGATGTTTTTATCTGTCCAAAGTAAGGACCATGTAACAATTACGTTATGATTCTCTTGATAATTTTCAGAATTTGTTCTCTACTGAATTACCGCAATTAAATCAATTATAGTATAACAAAATTGGAAAAAGGCACATCGTTGTCCCACTAATTAGAATTCACAATCTGCTTAAAAAAAATTGAGTTGATGAAATATTCAGAATTCGGTCAATCATTCTACAATGTCATAATTTAAAAAGATGAGAGACCCCTTCGAAAGAAAAAAATATTTTAAAATAAGTATTGATTAAAAATCTGTACATATACGCCAAACAACGCGCTTTGCTTATTTAAAACAACAACAAATCGATGTTCCTGGTTATTATAATTATAGTCGTAACGCAGTATTTACTTTCATATTTTTGGAAAGGATTTTTATCAATAACAGTGTTGTGTAACATGTACATTATGTTTTTATCTTTTTTAATTGTATATTTACGCCAAGTATTTATCTATTGAAGGTTTGATTGTTGCTGTTCTTGACAAACAACGACTCAACCTCAAAATCATCTACACACAAAAGAAGAAAATATCGAGGTCACTTAGTGAGACGACGACTCAGCTTGAAGTTATGCAGGTGAGCATGTATATATTGATACATGGATGGTCGGATGGATGGATGGTCGGATGGATGGATGTATGGATTGACTTGAAAGTGCTCAATAAGATATAAGACCCTTAATAAAATACTTGTTTACTCACATTATACAACAAACTTGAGATCCAAGCAGTGCTTTTATGCTGTTGGTTAATTGGTGTGGTTTCCATGTGAGGTATATCGTTCGATTTATTTTTGTAGACTTTTTCTTTTGTATCCAATGTAGGCAGTATTCAAGTTTCACTTTCTTTTAATGCTATAACCACCCACCCGATGCTTGGTGTTATCTCATAGTCTTGCTTTACACAGCGCATTAGATCAGTTAGTTTCTAGTGTTGAGAGATGAGTCTTTTTTTCTTACTTCTTTTCTTCTTCTTCTGGGTCACATATTTGGCATTTTCTCATTCGGGGTTGGTATGGCTGCACTCTCCTTAGTACCTGACATTTTGCGTTTGGTTCTTTTTCTTTCACTGAACATACGTTCTCATATATATGTGCACAGAAGCTGATTACTTCAGAGAATTAAGACATGCTACAGGACTGCCTTGGCAGCACAAACTAGGACATGTAACAACGGTGAACACAGCTGTGATGGAGCACGATAGCTATGAAGGTGTATAAAGATGAAAAAGATGAGACAGTAGTTGTAGAAGCAATATAAGATGCTTAAAACAAGAGTGGACTTTGTTCTTCAAAAATCAGATGTCTGAGAGAAATGAAAGTTGATTTGTGGAAAGTTAGATGGAATGTCGCAGCGCTAAAGAAAGGTAGTAAGTGTGGTGGATGGATCTCAGATCTTGTGACATCCCTCTAGGCCCACACCAGGGAACACCAATATCTCCCATTCTTTTCAATGTCTACACAGCAAAGATCTCCAATCCCTTAAATTACCCCTTTGTTGAATCACGCTGTCTTTTATTGTCGTCGGTGCCTACCAAGGCAAAGTAGACTTGTATCATAGGGGTGCAATGAAACTCCTCATTCCCCCATTGGTCATTTGATCATCATTAGCCACCATGTTTTGATTGTTCGTTTTTTCATACTTATGTGTTCACAATGTTATGGCTTTACAATTTTCATAACCTAAGTCACATTATGTTTTTACTGAATGAGACTGTAAAGTTGAAACTTTATTTATCTAATTTGTCTTTTCTTTCCCCAGAGACACATAGAGATACTTCAAAACTTGTGCCATGCTCGTGGTATAGGGGATGGTGAAGTTAGACAAGCCATGATTGAAAGTAAGTGATGGCAAAGTTATTTTCACAAATCACTTTTTTAATTCTTTTTAATTTAAGTGTTCTCTTATCTCAAGCAGTACCACGTGATGTACAGCTCACTACTTTTAATGTTAACGTATATCTTTGTGAAGGATTTTCAAATATCATTAGTTATACAAATACAGGGGATAAAATATGACTAATAACGTTTATGGTTTGTTTTTATCATACATATTTAAACACACAAGCCTTCAAACTACTGTATCGTACATCTTAACACACAAATATAAGTTCAATCTATCATACTGATGTATCATTCAATTTAACATTCATGTAGCAGTTCAATATGTTCTTACTGTTGTATCAATTGCTAAAAAAAATATCGCAATGTGGTTATCATTCCTCTTCCAAGTCGACAATACATTTAAACTTAACTAAAAGAGAAGATTTTAATACAATAATATAATATGATTGTGTAATTGCACTTTTAGAAACAAAACGATACAGCACACGTTTAAATTACTTATAACCTACCTATTGTAAAGAGTTTGCAACGGGGAGAATATTACAGAGAAAAATTGATAAACTAATTGTTTCAAAATATTATGGTTAGCCTACGGAACTGTTGTTATACATGATGAACTTCATACTCTTGTGCATTATATTACAACTTCATATATTTTTCAAATTGTTTAGCTATTCTAACGGGGCAGTTAACGATAGGGAATGATAACCACATTGTACATTTATTATCATTTTTTGTGAAGAAACATGTCTATCCTCCCTGCTGAAATAAGGTTTCTGTCTTGCAGATCCTCGGCCACCACCTTCAAAAAAATCAAACAAAGGTTCAAGCCAGAAGAACAACGGTCTAGCTGGGATGGCTCTAGGGAAGCTGGCTTTCCAGGCAGCGAACTCCCTAGCACCGCTTCAGTCGAACAAGACAAACGGTACCGGTTTTGTCTCAGCCGAAATTCCTGTTGTCATTGATAATTCTACCCCCGTCGTCCACAACGAAGCAGACCAACAGCTGTCCACAACATATCCACACAATGCAAGTCAGACAAAACCTGAAGTTCGAAATTATCCGGGTGCTGGTTCACCTGAAGATTCTGGAATGCAGCAAACATCTCCCACAGTCAACGACACTTCATTACAACTTCCCAGTAATGGTGTTGGAGTTGAGACTAAATCTCAGACTCCAGGGATAGACCTAAATTCAAACACCAAAACCAGCATTGACGTTCAAAGTTCTGAGGCCTCGCTGAACAATGTGTCTCGAGTTGAAAATGTCAACCCGGAGTCTGTTGATATTCGAATAACAACCGGTTCGAGTCTCCCAACAGAATTGAAGACAAACGACAACGAAAGTATGACAAGCGTTACATTAGATGATGGACATGATGTAAACAACGAAAGTATCGATTCAAGACTTTGATTTCGTTCAATTTTTATTGCTAGATTTGTTTTCTCCTGTTGAAGCCTTTGAAAGACCCCATTCCACACATTTTATGACATTCTGAATGCAAACCCGCAGCGAAAGCTACAAAATGTAACTTGTATATTGAGTAGTGTACAGAGCTTATTTTAATCATTATAATCATACTTTTTGTGGTTACTTATCAGTGATGACTGATAATTTCTATATTAATGTTATCTTTTTTAACTTTGCAAGAACAAAATATAACTAACACAGTCTTTTAAGCTGCTAGACGATGCTTAAAGTACTTAAAAGTGCTTTCGGTTTTCAAAGGAAATGATTATTCTTGTGTATATAAAAAATTGCTGAAAATTAAATTTGTATCAGTTTCTACTTAGGCTTGATATTTCTGAGGAAGTCAGAGACAGATAAACATGTTCTCGAATATTTGAAGATTCGTAATATTAGCAAACCGATAGTATCGGTCTTTATTAGGTATTTGTCGAATCAGCAAGTACATATAACGTGTTGCTTTCATCTATTTGATCAATCTTGAGAAGTATCTTGAAATTTTGTGGTACTATGAGGGTAATGCACGCTACCAGTATTTCAGGAGCCCTCTTCCGACAGCTTGTTCTTTATTGCTTGACCTTTGAATGACTTGCATGGAAGTTTATACGGAAGAGGATGCCCTTAGTACTAAAACAATTAACAACCTTTTTGTAAAACATGTACCACTTAATATTCGTCATTATTTCAAGTTGAAGTGTTAGAAAATTTTACGAGTTTCAAAATATCCTTTTGATACAACTAAGAATAAGCTATTACAGAAAAGGTAGACTTGTATATCTGGATCATCGAATAAATAAAACCTATTTATATTATTTTTCGAACAAAATGTTATGTTTTCTTAAACATCATTACGTAAAGCAGTTTTGAAAAAAAATTGAATCTGTATAAATTGAACACAATAAATGCTTGTATGTGGAGCATATCAACAAAATGCTGTACACAGTCATCCTTTTGAATTTTAATGATATTGAGATATTTTGGGTTAAATATTTTTGTCGACATGTTGATGTTAATCTTGGTACGTCTAGAAACTAATTCTGGCACATACAACAACGAGATTGTGTAAAGCAAGTTACTTATAAGTATTGTTTAGTGAGAAGGCGTGACAATGCTATCCTCCCAAGCTTTCCCTTCACTAATTGTTATGATAAAGAATAAATAAAAGTCAGTTTTTGTCTTTGGTAAACTGAAACTGTTTTTGTTGGTTGCTATTGGAAGTTCACAATGTTTTATGCTTCAAATTTGCTTAAAGGTGTTGCTTGCTTTTTCGCTTGTTTTGAATAGGTGTCAATATGTCATCAGGGATGGCCGGCACTTGCCCCTTGGTCACTTTGTACGGGAAGGCAAGTCGAATCACATTTCTTTGCTGTTTAATGGGAGATAGATGCTTGTCTCAGCATGCGAGTGACACAATCTGTGATGCGAAGTTATTTGCAACGAATCTAGTTCTTTGGTGTTGTACTTTTCAATCTTTCTAATATCAGACTGAATGTAGGGAGCCCATATTAATGCTCCGTACTCCGTACTCCAACGTATATCATATGAGTGATATGAAGGCTGATGGACGTGTCGTATAAGAACAGAGGTTCCTTTTTAGGATGTCTTGTGTCGAGCTAGCTTTCTTACAGATCTTATTCATCTTTTTTAAAATATTCAGCTCAAGATAGGAGTTATTTTGGACTTTTTTCATGGGGATGTTCTTTAGCGGGCACTAGCAAGCTGAAGTTATCTTTATAAACTGCATGTTACATTCTGAAGCATTAAAGTACAGTATCCATCTCCTGTCTAGATTTATCAGTTGTTTAGATCTCTCTGGGGTAGAAGTGTTCTTCTGTGGTGCGGGTTTCTATATGCAGTAGGCAGTCGTCTGCAAAGAGACACAAATTAGAGGCGACACTTTCGATTCAGCAACGGACTCAGAACTACTCCCTGAGGGTCGTCTGCCTATGATTCGACGTTCTCAAACACTCTATTGCAATTTTGTGGAGTACACGGAGTTCGGCGTGATTTTAATTGTTTACAATGTTATCGTTATGGCTGTGTTACACAAAGACTGCTGTTTTAATATAACTTTGATCAAATACATGATTGCTTTTTGTTTTTAAGACGTAAAATTAAATCTAATAATCTTATGATGTAAACATTGTAAAATTTCATTCTAATAACTGTGTATTCTTTGTGGGATATTTCTGGAAAACTTTGCAAGTTAATGAAGTTACATTTATGTATTTGATATATTCTCTTCAACATTTTCTACTCCATATCATCATCTGAGTTTTATCATAAAGGTGGAAGAATCTAGTCTTGCTGTGGAGGATGTGAGGTATTGATTGAATAAAATAATATTGATACAGATTGAAAATGGAAAATAATTGCAATTTTTGTTAACTTTAACACTTCATGTTCTATATACAATCTGCTATTTCTTTTGCTTCTTGGATAGTCACTCTAGTCAGTTTTAAAACAAGCTTTTTTATTGAATTTTAGCTATATTTCATAAATATCAATCGGTCTTACATGAAACAGCCTTAGTTATCAAAGGTCATTTATTAATTACCGAAAAAATAACTAATGTCTCCCGAATTGTTACAGATGGACACACCTGAAGTTGGTCAAAAGTGTAAGTGCACCACGACCAACTAAGCGTGGTCATTGGTCAACCCGCAAAGAACGAAGGTAAAAGTGGAGTTACTGCTCTTTGAAAGCATTTTTTTTCAATGAACTTCAAATAATTTAGTAGCATACGTCAAAGAAACACATCTGCAATTTTTATAAAAATCGATAGAGTGTGAAACCAGCTGTGCTGCTCTAAACTATGCACAGGAACAGTGTAAAGGGCGTCTGTGTGAAATTCTCGAAATTCATCCTTGCACTTATTTGTTCACTGCGGGATCGCCTTATTCACATTGAATCACTATTTGAATTTTTTCTAAAGTAGAATTTAAAGAATGATATACATTCTACTTGAGTTAATAGTAAAGAGACGAATTAGTTTTACAGAATTTAGCTTTAATGATATCTGCGTTAAAAGTTGTTGGGAGAAAGTTCGTCTCATGAAAAAGAAATAAGTTATTTTATTTCTAAAGGAGGTAGGGGCTCTGACATGCATTGACAAACTAGTAAAAATAACAAAATGCAAATTTGCAAGATTTAATTATACCTGATGGAATTATCATGCTAATGATTATGGAATTATAAGATGTCACTTCTTTCCGTATATATATGAGAACATAAATGCTTGTATTCACACTGTGTTATATTAGTAAAGTCGTCGAACTAGGGAGTAAAAATTAAGGTATTGGAATCCTGTTTCGGTCATTCTTTTGAAAATAATCAACTTATAAGCGGCCTCGTCTGATTCCTGAAATTAAGGGATTCGTGGACCTGATGGGCCAGTTCAAGCCGTGTGTTGAAGGACGTAAACTGATTTATCTACGATGTGAGGTTTTTTAGATTAGCAAACCTCGCTGGACTTACTACAATATCAACCTACAATTAATTAAAAATGGAAACTTGCTTGTAGCAGGATTTAAACCCATGATATTTTGATTCACATGCATCATAATATCCATAACACCATAGGACCGAATATTTTACCGGAATAATAAGAGAAAGTGAGTCACTGTAAGGGCAGAAAGATTGAAAACGCCGTAATGTGAGGGATAATATTATGGTTTTTAATCAGTTACGTCCCTTATAAATATAGTCTTTATTTGAATTACGTCTCTTATGAGTCGGAGCTATTATTCAAGATAAGCGACCCGGTGTCCGTATACTGCGATAATTAGCGTGTACTACTAACACCATATATCTGATCCACAACGTAAAATGTATAAATAGAACTTTCCAGGATAAAGCATTTGTTTTTTATTCTTTTTATAACAAAATCTGATGACTTTTTTACTTTTCGTCATATCAGGCCAACTTTATATTAGTTACATAAATATTCATGATTTGTGGTTATTATGTCAGGTATGTTTAGAAACTGTTGATGATTGACGGCTATGGATATATCTTAACCTTTTTTAAACCTCATTAACCCACCAATTATTTTCAAATTTTTATTTGATATGCTAAAATATGCAGCGCAGATATGCTGAAATAATTTTAAACTAGTCTCGCTTAAGTGTATGAATTTAAGGTGCTTTAACTAATTAATCTTACTATTATCTGCTTGTAGTCAAATATGTATTTTATATCAGAATCAAGAGAGTAGTATTATTATTATTCTCCTTGCTGTATCTTTTACTACATAAACAAACACTGCTTCACTAGCAGGCGCGTAGTCAGGATTTTGAAATGGGGGGACAACCATGAATATTATCAAATCAATCAAAAATTGTTGAGATTAGTAAAAGATGTTACACATTTATAGCATTTTGGATCTCATGATCCCTATGAAAACTATGAAAGCTATATTTCACATGCAAGTAGATCATGAGTGTAAATGTCACATTGAAGAAATACCAAATAAGAACTGTTTGAGCTTCTTTTGAGCTTAGACCAATTTTCTTCAACAAAAGAACACTTTTATCTGATTAAAAACGAAAATATATGAAAATCATTCTTGTGAGTGAATCGGTCACTTAACGTATCGGGTAGCGACTAACGTTTCACTGCTTCAGATTCGGAGGCAAAATAATGGGTCAAGTTGACGATTATCTGTCAACTTGGTCTTACTTTATTGATGCAATTTGCGTCCACGATAGGTCTTGCAATTTTCCTCAAAGTCGATAATTTCGTTTATCCAATGATCTAATAATATTGAACAGATAAGGTAGGATTTGGAACACAAAAGTAATGAAACCCGGTTTAGAGGGTCACGGGGTTATCGGGTGAGCTCGTTTTAGCTGAATTTTACTCCATTTTCTCAAAATGTTAATAATCTAAAAGGTGGCTTATTTTTATATTTTAAGTTTTTTTTCATACTAAGCAAATTGTTGTGCATTAATTTGCATTGAACATTACTGAATTAAGCTGCTTACTTTAACCTTTAAACAAAAATGCAAAGACAACAAGACAATGATACAGTGTTAATACAACAGCTTCATTTTCTAAGGAAAAGTAAGATTAATTGCAGTAGAAGAGTATGAGGAAATATAAATTATTACTAACAATTACTCCAAATTTGAGTATGAAAAATGTAGATTATTAGTCACAACTTAGCATCAAAATCTTAGTATGGACAAATGTAAACTATAAGTTACAATATAGCTTCAAAATCTGAGGATTAAGAAATGTGAATTATTAGTCACAATTTCGCCTCGAAACCTAAGGACGGTGAAACGTAAATTATATGTCACAATTTAGGCTTAAACCTGAGGCTGGAGAAACGTAAACAACAAATTACAATAGTCAAAAAATCTTCAAATGAAGAAATGTGAACTACAGTCACACTTTAGTTTTAATATCTGATTATGAAGAACTATCAAATAATAGTCATAAATTTGGTATAATGTACGTCAAATCTTTAGACTTGTAGCACTGCAGCTTAAAGGGACTACCTCTGCAATGTTCTACTTTATTTAATTTTGTTATAAATGTTCCTTGATTTCATTGCCTTGCCTCTTTGGGTTGTTATCTAGCACCCTTTACTACCCATGTTTGTACATACTTTATTGTTGAAAATTGACGAAAATCATTTATGCATTAAATGTGTTATGTGTCAAGTGCTTCTCATAAATGTGCAGTAGATGTTTTTATACGATTTACGATATTGTTGTTGTATTTATAAAGAATTACATTTAAATACCGGTAAAAATATATTTATTCTGTTAAATAACGACCAACTTAAACATTAATTTCTTTGTATTGCAGCAGCATCGTTCAAATATCTTATAATAGGTAAGATAATAAAGTATAAATATTTTCTTACGATTAAAATAATATAAATAGTGTAAGAGAAAAGCGACTAAATCAGACAAAATGTATGTACTACAGGGTTAATAATGATAAAATTCTAGTAATGTATGCATCTAGGGCACGTCACTTATCCTCCACATCGTTAGTATGCTTAGTATACTTGTAGACTTGGTTAATTTGTGAACATGGTCAACTTGTAGACTTTGTTAATGTGTACCCTTGGTTACACGTGGTTATCTTGTATATATTTTCACAATAGAATGTTTATGACAAGTGCTTGACAACTTCATATTTGGCTTTCTGTACAGAGGTACTACAAGCATTATCAAGTTTTCCAATAAAATATTTAAAACCTCATATGTTTGTTTTTTTGAATCTATGGTTTGATCCGTGTTGTTTGGATAAAAAATTCATTATAACAAAAGTTAAACATTTGATAGTCTTTAAGTGCTACGCAGATATGACAAATATTTCGTTTGACGTATATTTTTTTCTAAAAATGAATCGTATAAATTGTTGAAGTAAGTTTTATATACATGTTTTGGAATCAATCTCGTTAAGTCTCGATGGATATTGATTCATTGACCTCGCGTACAATCACATGATCATCGTTCGACGTATATTTTTTTCTAAAATTTAAAATGAATCGTATAAAT
>JAUUEB010474403.1:0-11437 GCA_032362205.1 Clione limacina | reverse complement strand
ACAAAGCAATTGTTTCTTGAACTTGTTTAACCCATGAAATTAATCTTTTCTAATCTGGTACTTTCCAAATTTACATCGGCACATTATTCTTACTAATCAACAAGGGTCATAAAATAAATAGAAACGCACTGGGACTAAAAAAAAAAAGATATATCTATTATTTGTGTACAAGTATTTTTTAGTCAAATCTCAGACAAATGTTTTTATCGGGACACAAAACGGATGAACTACCTTGACTTCGTGTTTAATTGTCAATCATACTTTGCCTTTCAAAAAATTTAATTTTCGACAAATTTCCATAGTTTAACAAGTGTGACTGACAACGAGACATACACTTGAGTATGCAATTAAAAATTATATATATAATCTCATTATGTTGTTCAGGCGATGCGAAACAATGATGAGTAAGACTAAATGTGAATGATAGCAAATCTCACGGTACAAATGTAGCGACATAAACTTGTTTACTAATTTCATGAATATATCACGTTTGCCCAGACGATATTAACCACCCCAGTGTTTCTTCTTTGCATTTTTAATCATGTGTGTTCTCATCGTGTTTGTTGGATACATCTTTTGATTATGATTACGCATGACGTTTTATAGCGTAATCTGCGTGAATTGAAAACGCATTTTATTTGGTTCGTGAAAAAGGGCGAAGTAACATTTTTCTTAACTTGTTTAATTACAATATGGATTTGATTTGTTTAACTCCCTTTAGGTCAAATACAAATCGTAGAAGCCGTTAAACGGCCAATACTTATATTTGAAAGACGCATTTGCACACATTCAGAATACAACATAGATCAGCAGGTGAAGCGATTCACTTCGGTAATCTTACAAAGACATTCACTGTCTATAGTCGGCAGTAAATTCGATAGAGTCCCCTGTGAGATTCGAACCTGGACCTTACTTGTAATAAGCGAGATCGCACTGACCACTTCGCTGTCACGCTACATTTACTCTGTCCATTATCCTTGTTGCCAGAAACACGTGACGTCAACTGTAAGTGTATTTGTTTCTTTTTATTCTCACATTAGTACGCAACCTTTGTTCAACGGCATTAATAGTTGGTTAGCAACACATATAATTGAGAGTTTGTGATTTTCAATACTAGTCAAGCTAGAATGCATAGGGTTGATACAACAGACATTGCAGTTGCATAACTTTAAAACAAACCTAGCCAATGAGCAATTTCGTGTATTGATCAATGGGCGTCGCGAGAGGGTTGCAAGATGGAGCACTTGCCCCCTGGATTTTTAAATAGGTGTCCATTTCTTTAAAATGTACCTTTTTGCAACATATGTTTCAAAATTACCATGTATTATCATTTTAGATATAATTATTCAGCCATCAGACGTTCCGAAATTGCACATTTCCATTTGAATCATTTCAAATTTTCCCATGGACATGACCTGGATTATAGATAAACCCTACAGTAAAATGTTTTCCGTGCGGTCACGTTTTTACTCTATACTCTTGGTCACCAAAAATAGAAATCGCTTAGAGCAGCTTAAGCATACATTTCCAGAACTAAAGAATATTGAGTAAACATTTGCATATTTTACCATAAACTTACATAATATGCATTCCAAAGACTATTGTAGTCTTGTCAAATGAGGAAGGAATGTGACAAACCCCTTGGTGAGTTTATGTTTAAAAGTGATCTTGTTGATAACAAAGAAAGTTTTAGTTATGTCCCTTGTGGATTATGAATATATTTTACATTGAGTAAATTACTTTTTAACAAAAAAATGTGGTGTCACATTTACTGAAATTGTCTCTACTTATTTTACACATCTGCTGTATATGGTATGTATTACCTTACATAAATTCAAAAGAC
Organism: Clione limacina; assembly: GCA_032362205.1. NCBI lineage: Eukaryota > Metazoa > Mollusca > Gastropoda > Pteropoda > Clionidae > Clione > Clione limacina. Next base: position 9,594 of record JAUUEB010474403.1, on the reverse strand, counting down.
AATCCTCATCATTATCCATGCAAAGTATATGTGTCAATACTGCATGGGCTAGACTGTTTGCAAATCAATAGCAGCTTTCCAGGCGTCACGGTTTAATTGCAGGTCATTGCCAATGCAAATTTTCTTTATGATCTAACTTGATCACTCCGCCCCAGGGTTTGCAAGACTTTTAACCAGTTCTTTTCATCGCTCCTGAAAATGTCGCCATACCAGCGTAGACGGCAAAGTCGCATTGATACCTTGATTTGGGTAACACCAGTCTTGGATCAGATATCCTAGCTAGCGGAAGAATATATCCATCAGATCATAGACGTGGGCTGCAAGACGCTCGTTTGACTAAAAAAATTGGAGCACGTTTATTTCACAGCTGCTAAAAGGCTACCATTGATGAGACATCGTTTGAGTTTACGAGAAGAACTGTATGTAGATAAGTCATCAATTTAGCCTCATTTACCTTCTCGCTCCCTCTGACTTTTCAATGAGCTGTTTTGAACTCCTTTCAGCTAGCCCAAACTGATGTCATTGTCATTGTTGGTGTTTGTTCATAGTTTCCTCCTATCATCAATTATATGTGAATATCGCTGCCCGTTTTGACGTGATGAAACATTGATATGTCATTGCGATTTATGCCCTTAGAATAATCGTAGATATATCAAATTGTTTTATACGTGGTCTGCTTAATTCTTTGTTTTTGTTCTATTTCCTCACAGCGTATCAAATGTGAAGACTAGCTGAATTAGTGGTGACACGTTTCAGAATCTGACTAAATTTGGCAATACTTTTCAGTGAGATGGCTGCAACGATATACCCTCCAGGTAAATACAAACGTACTGTTATAAAAGTGTGGTTTTTGTGATTATTATTTATACTTATTTTGTCTTAGTTTGATGTATTCTTCAATTTATTTATGTGAAATTGTATGATTTTGTTTTGCACCAAAGCTTGAAAGGTGATTAGCAACGGTCTTAATCACTCTTAACAATCACTGAACCAATCGTTAAAATCTGTTGATTTGTAAGGTCAATCTTATTATAACATTTACTGTGATGATATACGTTTGACATGATTTTCTCAATTATTAACATACGTCATTTAAATGTACAATTTAATGAGCCACATCTGGCTATTGGGAGTAGCTTACGGCGCTATCTACACGAACAAGGCCTGATAAATCAGCCCAGCTCAAAAACTATATTAATGACTACATTAGACAAGTGCATCTAATTATATAAAGATGAACTGGACATTTCGCACAAATAGTTGTGCCTTATAAGGTGGTTATGGGGTGGGTCTATCATTGAGGACATCAATTACTTCTCATTTAAATGATGTGTCTGCTTCAACGCTTGCAATAAGTGTTGTTTTGTTATGTCAATAAATGTAACATATATTTTGAAATCAATTTATTTTGCCCTTTACATTTCATACATATTACAAACAATCTCAAGTGTAAATAGTAATCATATGCTAGATACCGTTTAAGTCGCGTTAATAAATACATTACTAAGTCGCTGAAAAAAGTAAAGTGTAACATTATTTTTGAGACATGTACTTAATATGTGCATCACTTAACTTTATGAAAAGAATAAGTCACTAGTTCATCATTTCGTTTTGTACAAAGTATTTATAACCACATTTAAGTACAGAGAATCTTTAACTATACCTTTTTATATAACAATAGCTTATTGTTTTAAGAAAGAAATGTACGACTTCCAGCAGCCTTAAAGGAAGATAAAGGATATGACTAATGCTTTTGTTGGCACTATTCCACATCTTGATAGGTGTGCACTTTATTTGCATGAGCAACTTAAAAACACAGTTTTCTTATGTGATTAATCCGACCAATTAAAAAAACAAAGCTTTCAGTTTTTAACAAAGTAGAACAAATTGTATTGATAAAACGTCTGATTAATGAAGATGTTACAAAGAAATAATTGATAAGTTTAATGCGATCTTTCTGCGTTTGTAAACTATCGGCAAGCTCTTGTTGTTGGGACGTTTTATATCGTTTTTTTATGAAGTCCATCAATATGTTTCATCAACATTGAAGTTGGATATTGTACAAACACCACATTCTATACATGCCGCGTATGCAACAAATCGTCCGTGATTGGAACAAACAAACTGTGTTTTAACAAGCAGGAATCCAGCAAAAAGCTACTTAATTTGCAGTTATCATGATATCTATGAACATTTTATCAGCATACGATATAATGCTGTGAATTGAGTTGTTATTCAAAATACAAAAACTGTAATGTCTAAGTAAGACATGGATCTCACAGCTCTACAAAAAACGTATGATAGATCCTTTCAAGAAATTGGATTTTTAAAGTTGTTTAAGACAATCCAAACTATAATTCTGAGCGGGATCTAAAACCAAACTTCATTTGAGACGATTGTATCAGAGAAATAGAGGTTGCATAGGAATGTTTTGCCATGATCATTTTTTTTTAATATATTTTCTGGAATCGACTTTGGAGTTATTGCCCCTATCTCTTAGACTTTATTTCAAGTCTGAAAATAAAACATGATGTGGTCATATATTTGCTGCTTCTTGGATTTCTTTTGAACTTTGAAATTGTAAAACCTATGTTAAATCTTCTATAATTGATTTATATTACGTTTAACGGATACGCTGGAATGTGTATCATTATTTGCTTCTCATATTGTATATCTGTTTGTTAGAAGACAATGGCTTATCTTTTTTTGTTCCCTATTTTGTTCCTTATGCAGTGGTATTTTCATAAACTTACTTTCAAATTCATATACCATGCAATTATCGATGAATGTCAACTGTCTTGTAGGCACATTTAGCTTAGTGAATTACAATAACAACAAGACGTGACGTTGTATAAATGCAATAGATGTATAATGCATGATGTATACATTAATCCTGTCTTAACTCATGATGAACAGGGCTAAATAGAACTAAGACTTTCCATGCAAAATGGAGCCATGTTAGAGGTCGTCTTGCATTGTTGAAGGTATCAAACACGTGTTATTTCATATAACAAACGCAAGGATTGTGTAACCCCCGTTCAATATAATAATTAATGTTGAGTTGTAATTTCGTCAGCTTAAGAACCATACGACGAAGACAGCGCTTGATCACCGTTATTTGAGAATTGACAAGGGCTGCAGATGAAATATAGCCACCAAAAGTTTCAACGCGTTAAAGAGATCAACAATTTCAGTTGCCCGATCGTCCGAGTAACTTACTCTCCCGGCGGAAAAGCTGGAAAATAAAACACCCGAGATCAAAAATGTGACACAGAAGATGAAAACTAAGCAAATGAGAGTTAATCCGGATATGATGCATTGGATGGAGAAGAAATAATTTAAATTAAAAGCGACGCACCGGCCATGGTCATAACATGCATGTGAATACTGACATTTGTGGCTTGGGAAAACATTAATAGAAACACTTGTTCAGTTTATTGACACCATCATCTTCATCATCAAATCATAGTCAGTTTTGCATGGGTTAGACTTCTCATCCAAAATGGTACTAAGTCATGTTTCGCGATTAAGGGCAAGGTGTGGTACCAATTCCTTAGCCGTGTTGTCTTCCGAGATAACATCGCTTAAATAATTTTGGGATCGGCCTGAGACTAGGTCGCCTAGGATACCAAAGTCCTGTAAGAAAATCCTTTAACATGTCGCTTGACAGATGGTTTGAAGTTTTTTCGGATCCGGCTCTGCACTGTCAAATTTCAAGAAAATGTTTAATCTGCGGTCCTTGCTATCTATTCGAACTAAAAAATTATTTTGAAAAATATGTGTGAGCATATCCACAGTTGAGCATTGCTAAATCAAACTCAATAAAGTGGAGCAAGCTCAGACAGGCATAATGTATCAGGAATATTTGTGAAGTTGACTTCAGTGAAGCATTTTTTAAAGAGTATAATTGGTGCAAATTAGTAGCAGTTTGGATCTCAAATTCCCTTGGCTACGCGCCTGGCATCAGAAGTAATGTCGATTTTGCCTCGTGACGATGTCGCTTATCATAAAATTACTTTTTGATAACTTTGATGAATCAAAACCCTTATGGTAAAAATTTGATTTGAAATTCTTGGCAGTGCCGGGTGAAGCTCTCATATTTATAAAAACAATGGAAAAGTGCAGAAAAGAGCAGCACTTTTTGTCGAGAATACATTTTCCAAAGAAAAAATAGTAACACATTTTATTGATTTAGGTCCGGTGTCATCAGGAGTTTTATTGCCCCCTTGATCTTACCAGACCATCATTGTTATTGATTATTACAAGATCTAGAAACATAGTTTGCGATTCCAACTAAGAAATATTGACTTTTAGAATAATGAATTATTTGAAGTCGTAGCTTGATTTGCATTACTAAAGATCCTTATCTACGTCATGGCAATCATGGTGAATAGTATGAACAACCTTGCGGAAATGGAATGTCTAGACCTTATAACAGAGTCAAGGTCAGACTTGTTGATTTAAAGAAAACAAAGACAACATTAAGTTAGTTTTTTGCAAAATAAATAACATGTGTCAATATTGTGATATTGTGTATGAACATACAAAAAAAATACATCTGCATTCTAAAGGAAGGAAAATTTGAATAAAAAACAATTTTCTTGTCGGCAAACACGAATTTCAATTAGGAAGCTATGATAGAAAAACATCAAATGCGTTTGTTGTCACGATGAATACAGATGTATTAAAAGTATCCTCTTTTTACAATAAAGGCCACCACCAAACTTAAAACAAAGAAATCATGTTAAAATATGAAAACAAATGTAACTTTTAAAAAGACCTCTAGACCTTTAAAACGTAAGTGGCTAATAGAATTATGATATTGTTTTCCTTATCCAGAATATCTCTTTTTGAAAGTTTTCTTTACTGTCAAATATGCAAAACTTTTTAACTTAAGTAACTGACTTTCAAAGGTTTGTGCCAATATTTTTCAAAACCTTTTTTCGGAAGCCAATATCATTCTGTTTTATATCAAAATGAAATAAATAGCCAAAATACTGTTTTAATTTGTGTGTACGTATGTTGGGGGCTATATTGCTTGTCACGAAATATCAATCAACTCGATAAAGGCAACACTATCTGACAAGTGAAATCTAATTGACGTGGCATATCACGGTACACCAACATTTTGTCCGAAAATATCGTTTCCTCATTTCTCGCTTATATCAATAGACGTCAGATTATATGACCTTGGCCTCTGAGATAAATGCATTTTTTTCCCAAGAATAATCCATCCTATTTCCATACAAAGAGTATCAAATGTCTTTGTGACCTCAGGGACATTATGTTAAGATTGATCACTATAAACGTGTTGCTTCTAGAGAAGACAAATGGGGATGATTGTCTCCATTTTTTTTTATATTGGAATATACAAAAAAGCTACACTTTCTTTTCTAGCATCATTTTCTTTATTAATCTTCTTTTAAAATTACACACTTTTTAATTAAAGTGTACCAAAGTTTTTTTTATAGGCCACAAATCATGATTGTCCTGATAAAAAATTGCAAACTCTTTTTGGAATGTCCAAAATATACTTTCTATGCGAAAAACACATAGAGGTTGTCCTATGGTCCATGATTAACCATATTAGTGTATGTTCACGCACAATCAAAGACTAATATTTCTTTCAGACATAATAAATTTGCATAATCCTTCAATGGTACTAGAAACCAAATAGATAATTTAGTGGCTTCTTATTTTTCTTTTGAAAATGTACGCATGCATGGGATGAGTGATCATCTACTATTATAATGGCCTACTAGACGTTCGTTGGATTAGGGGTTATTTGAGAATTTCATACTAATCAACTCTCAACTTCCCATTGAAAAGCATGACTTCAAAAAAATCCCATTCTAATTTTAAAAGGTATCTAATAACCAAAGCAACTTTCTTTTGTGGGTCTCTCCAGTTTTTTATTTGTGCTGTTTATTAGAATAATTTTAAAAACAAAATTTGTTTCCTTTTTTTTTCTTTAAAAATACGACATGATTCCATTGAACACGTGTATTCAACATAGCGCTACGTTTGATGCGTACCAAATCTATAATGAATGAACATTTTCGCCGGAAGGTTTAATTTTAATTAATGACAGTTTTTAGTCACAAACGTGGATGAGAATTTTTTTTTTAAGTGAACAATCTATGATGCACTTAATACGGTTATAGATTATTACATTCGTAACCTTTATTCGCCTCGAAGGCAGCCAATTTAGTGAATGTGCGCAACATTTTAGCCAGGCGCGTAGCCAGGATTTTGAAAATAGTATCAAAGCAATGGCCGTGAAGTGGCCGACATTTTTGAAATTGGTTTAAAATGATGCAAATCTAGGGCATTTAATAGTATATTATTTAAGAAATGGCCGCGGAAATCTTTGAGATTTGTTAAAAATTGTGCAAATTTAGAGCATTTTGGATCTCAAATGGGGGAGGACTTTCCCCCATGTCACCCTGGCTACGCACCTGATTATAGCTATCCACACTGTTTTTCTGACATGTTGTTGTTGTTTTCGCTTTTTGGACAGAGGCGACTAAAAACCTACTTGTAGTCGTTGTTTCAAACTAAAGACTCTAGATTAAATACGAGAGACATTCAGGACTTGTTGTGTTTTTTAAATGACAGCTTAGTTGGCTACTCTTCATTAAATAGCCAACAAGACATGGTATTTACGTGTGCAACCTGCAAATATATACTGCGTACTAAGGAGAACCTGTTGATGTATACGTGTACTGACAACGATATTAATTTCGAAGCAACGTTACCTCGTTCAATGATAGCCACTTTCTCAAATTGTAAAGCCGGATATGTGTTTGTACATTAAACTACTGCCTTTATACACCATTGGATTTCCGGCATCATAATCACACTTATCACACTACCATCGCACTTCTGAAACTATCCTGATTTGAAGCCTCACCATGGCTTCAGAAATAAAGATATCCCTTTTATTTAACCTACATCAGGTGCCATATTGTAATAGAAAAGGTTTGATTAATCCAAGGTCAGCTAAGAAACACACACAAAATATGATTGATTGTTCACTGTCTGTATCTTACGTTTTCGCAAAGCAAAACTCATTGATAAAGACAGGCCCTACACAAAAGAGGATGTGTAAAGATGGATGAGTAACAACACCATGTGTATTCAACACCCCAGACTTTACTTAGAGTACCAATGTGCATTATGAGATGACATGGATACATAAAGCCATGTCATTCAAAACGTCTGAAAAAAAAGAAGGTTATAATGATTTCAGGATGTCTATATGCTTGAGGTCGCTGGTCTCTTTTCATAGTTCCTTGATTAGTCTAGCAGGCAGAATGATATGTGTGTAATGTGTATTTCTTCTTCTTTTTCCAATATTTGGATGAACTCATAAATGAGTATGCAATTCAAATAATATTTAATGGAATTATTGAACCCAAAAAGATTTTTTGTTTTGATATTTAAGATTAAGTGAACTTGTGACTGCTTACGTTGTGAATAACAAAAAATAACTAACATAAAATTTAAAAATAATAAAAGAAACAGTGGCAACAAGTTTGTTAACATAATATTTGTCGGCAAGAGTCATATTATTCATTTAAATCAGTGGCAGTCTCGCTTTCACCGTTTCTTATGTACAGTTTAAAAAATAGTGGAAGGATGGACATTATGTGTTTACCATTTTAGTACAGAACAAGTTATCATGAAAGCAGAAGTAGTGTCATAATTGTTGATGTTCTGAACGTATCGCATCATTTTACCTTCGGCGTTCAGCATATCTAATTTTAGAATTGAACGAACAGTATAACTGTCGTTTAGAACTCAAGCCACTACTACTAGCTCAACTGATTATATAAGCCCATTCTTAGTAATTGTGACTGTGTTAAAAAAAATGTACTAGCTCAGAGTCCGCTTCGATTACACAAATGACAGAAATACCCAACCCCAATTCTTTAATACTGTAATAATTGAAACACAAAAACAGCACATACTAGTACCAATATTGTTTCTAAAAATGAACACACACTTCTACCTTCTTCGTTTCTTTTCCCTTTATTCCGCTAGTCAGAAATGTTCTTTTTATCGTGTTGATACACACTATAATAAAGAAACTATACCAACTTCCTACCGTTTCCTTCTTTCAGTAGAACATTCCTTTTCAAACAAATATACAGTCAGCTTTTGGTGTTGATTAAATGTTGCTCTTTTTCGATCGCTGTTGAATAGGTGTAATTGCAATGATGAAAAAATAGTTTACTCAATTGGTTCAATGAAGTTAATATTGTTTTAACATTTGGCAGGAGGTTGCTTTGCCCCAACTCCAGGATTTAACTTGACTTGACCCCTAAGGAAACCATTAACGTAATTTTGCGAAGACAAAAAAAGAACATTACCAGACCGTCATTCTTTCTTTGTCAAGATTTATGAAACTAATGTCATGAGAATCGATCGTGTATGGTCCAAAACAGGGTCTTGTCGAGAAAAAATGAGTTATAAGTATCTTAAAATGCCCTCAGACGATCATTTACAGATCAGTCTTCCAAGTCTTCTCCTTTAAACAAGATATAATATCAAACAAATATATGTGACAAACGGTTTTTGTAGAAATGTATAATATATTTTTTGGAGGATACGTCATCGGTTTTACGGTCTCAATGATGACATGGAGTTTCCAAAGAATTGTTTGCTGATAGGATTTAGTCACAGTTTGGTCTAGCTTGTTATGTTTGTTATGCACTCATGCTAAACGTCACATTCATATTTATTTGTATCTAATTTTATAATTTTAGCAAATTAACCGTTCTATGAATTTGTAATACAGGTTTTTCAATAGAATCGAAAAGAGAACAATTGGACAAATTAATGACAGAAATGGGAGTACTCAGATAGATTACAAACCCGACACTATATCAAATAGAAAGGTTTCTTACTATACCATAGAAGCATTTCCTAATTGTTAAATAAAAGAATATCACTTTTTCAAAATATTAAAAAAAGCTTGGAATGCAATCAATAACACGGAACATCGATCAAAATCACAGCGCAGCTCGAACCGATTCATGGCTAGCTGGCGCAGTGCGTAAGGTTTGTTATTTTATTGAATAGCGTTGTCTAAATCCACAGCTCATGATATTATCAATCACGGCATATACAATAAACTTCTGACGTCCACAGCCATAACCCACGTGTTCAAAAGTACGCCATTTTGTCTGGAACGGAAGGAGAAAATACAAAAAATGTGGACACTTGTGCGTACACAAAAAATAAATTAAAAATGAGTAACAGTCAATAATTAGTTTTGTATTATGGCAAACATATAGAGCGTAAAATGTTATTTAGATTAACATCCTCCAACATTTTAAAGAGGTGTATCAAAAATGTATAAGGCGTCTGGACCTTAACTTCTTTATTATAGACTAGCGGTTTAGCCGGCTTTGCCCAGGTTTACTCAATCTTAAATCAAGTGTTGCCCTTATGTCGCTTATAGTAGTCAACAAAATATTTTGTTGCTTAGTACTCGGTATTGCCCGGGAAGGATACAAAAAGAAAGAAACACGAATTTGGCTGACTTTTTAACAACCCTGTTGAGCTCTCTCTCTATATATATATCTC
>JAUUEB010474392.1:0-11438 GCA_032362205.1 Clione limacina | reverse complement strand
TGTCTGTCTGTCTGTCTGTCTGTCTGTCTGTCTGTCTGTCTGTCTGTCTGTCTGTCTGTCTGTCTGTCTGTCAGAAGGTTAGTAGGTAACAAATCCAAGCTTTGACGAAACTACAGGGTCCAGCATATATAAACAATTTATACGTGTATGCACCTTACAAGGACTGATGAAGACGTTGAACCCTTTCGAACTCACGACAAAATTATACATTACACTCGCAAAAAATGAACAAACATGTATGTGTTTATACAAGCATATACAGTATCTGACAAAACATGTTTTAACGCACATCAACCCGTTTGCCCAACCCTTCCATAATAAACACAAGTAAAGAAAGGTAAGTCATAATTGGCGTATAAGTGATCGGGTGCCTGAATTCTGACAGCGCGTATAACATTTCATTTTTTACAAAGTTGTCCTCAGGCTGTCCTCACCAAAAGATACACCTATGTGACGGTGCTTACAGCTCATGCGAAATATATTTCATTATCAGTGATTGCATGTACCGTGCTCTTTTTTGTAGGCATAATCAAGAATCTCACATATCGGTAAATAAATCGTAAGTCACTTACCACACGTTTGACACATGCTAAAGATTTCTGGTAATCAAAAATCAAAGGAACTGTAGCCCAACGAATACGCCATTTTGGCAGAATGTAAATATACAAAACATCCTACATACAAAAACTGAAGTACTCTACAGAATAACAGTTTCAATAATACACCTCTTGAATACGTATAGCGGCCGCCCTCCGTGCGAAGGAAAACACTAAAGTGTTAAAAAAAAGTATGAGTGTATACAAAAAGATCGTGTGACCAAGGGACAACATAAATATGCCATGACAATACAAGCCATTTGGGATCAAGCTTAGTTGTGTCTGGCCATAATGTTAGTGTACATCTGCCTGACCATCCTGTTCATTATATAAGTAAAACAGTTTAGTTGATCTCCTTAAATGTAGTGGAAAAATCATGACCATCAGATTTGAAGGTTTTATTCTAGGTTTTTTCTATTAGGCATCAATAAACTGTTTACATACTACTTGAGATACGGCATCGTATGAACATTAATCCGCTCACAGATTCAACAACGGCGTCTAAAAGATCTTCATTAAATGCTACAAAAGGATGAGAAGACTTGGCGATAACGAATGTCAACAGGTTGAGATAGATGACAACATGTCGGCTAATCTACAGGGTGCTCCTTCGTCTCCATATCTGAACGACTAGCAGATCTTATCCGCATCTATCAACACTTCTTACAGTCACTGGTCCCTGAACATACCTATCTATTACAACCGTGTCTTTATTAACGGGAGAACACAATATGTCTTGGGTTTCGTTTACCTTGATATTTTGGATTTCTTGCTCATCAAATTTATCAATGTCAAATCAAATCCCAAATGATTTAAACCAATATTTCAAGGTATATGAATTATGTAGTTAGCTGTAGTAACAAAAAGGTGTAACGAATAATAAAATTATCACAACACAATTTAATTCGGCATAATGATGTCTTTACTTGTTGTCTTTTGTTATTTATTGTCTTGGTTTTCCAAATTTAATCAACACACGAGCAAACTTCTATCAAATAAATGACAAGTAGAAAAATATCTGACCGCGATGACGGTCATTGGTTTAAGTCACAAAACAGCTCATTAAGTTCAATGTTTTGTTGATAATTATTGTGTGGTTGATCAACACTCTCATAAGTAAGTATGTTTAAATATGACCTATTCTTTTTGAAACCCTTTGATACAATCATGAACAACAAAGTCAATTTCCAAAGAGGCACAGATATTGCTTTCCAGTCACTGACCTGGGGGTCATTAGGTAATCACGTACTGAATGAACCAAAAAAAATGAAGAAACTTAAACATATAAACTATAATAAAAGCTTACAAAAAGCGCCAAACCAAAACCGTCTGTTAGTAAACTTATATACCTGTCAACCTTCCTGCTCCAATTTCAACGGACGAGTCGGATTCGAAAATGGATTATCTCATTGGTTTATTTAAACCTTTTTCCTGTCTTTTTTTCGCTCAATAAAAATCCTACGTGTGTGTGTTCTTTTAATAACCTTGACTTATCTCATCTGATCTGTCAGTCATTTATCCCTGTGTCCGTTGACTATAGCTAAAATCAAGACCATAAAACGCTAGACTGGGAAAATAAATTTTTATTGGTGACAACTGAAGCGATGAAAATGATTTATAAAAGACTCACTATAATGTGATTGATATTTTCTTACTGAATGTCTACAGTTTGTTTTTCTTCCCGAGGATTGTAATGTTATCATTGGGTTTTGTAGTTGTTAATGTTTCTTGGAGTGCGTTTGGTGCTATTTATAACGTCATTATACTTTTATATTCTACTTACCCAGGTTAATTAGGGGGGGGGGGTAGTTGGTCAAGAATTCGATAATCATTTCTTCAGTCTTTGGCATTTATATCTACTTATTCCCTATACTTTTATAAAAGTTAAAAACTATTGACATTAAGAAGTTGTTCAGACTGATTTCATCGTCTCAAGTGTCATCAAGGATCATTACCAATTAGCGGAGTGAATGTAATCTTGTTCTGTCGGTAGACTTCAAAAGAAATATGCACTTCTTGGCCTTCACTTGTATTAAAGGACGGTCAATTACACCATGCAGGGGGTGATGAGAAGGGGCAGAGATAACGATAGACTAGACATAATCATATCAGTATAATCGAACACAAACAATAACATTTACAACATATAATGATCTAGGCAATATATTTAAAATAAATCTTTTGATAAAGCCAATCTTGTAAATTTGTGTGGCAGTTTAATTGACTTCCCGATTGACATAATTGCACAATGTATCTAAAGCGGTGACAAGTCCTTTAGAAATTGCGGCAGATGAGTTTTTTTTAAGTTTCCAATGTCCATAAGTAGAAATAAAAACCCTGTAAATATTTAGAATTAATTTAAATAAAAATATATTGGACAATATAACTTTGACAGGGAAGGCATTTGTCTGAGAAAAGAAAGTTTCTAATAGTTGTCTGGTCTAACTGTAGAGGGACGAGCATACTAATAATAAAAGTATATCGTAGACAACTAGAATTGATGGACATTTCCATTCGGCAATTAAGGACAATAGGAACGTCGAGGTAGTCAATTTTTTAAATCAAATATCGTCAGAACTTCAAGGTTTCACTTTTTAATCAGGCTATTTCGGGAATTTGAGGTGTCAATTTTTTTATTACGTTGAATCAATCAGCTGACTTTTTAAGCTGCACGTTCTCAGACAAAAATGTCAACACCAACTGTGTTACTTCTGGGGACACTTGTCAAAGCTAATGACAGATACATCACTGCGCATGCACGCAATCAATTCTCTTCAATGCGAGTCTATTTAACTACTCACAATATTCAAATTGCATTGACTCATCATCGGGTGTGATCGAATACCATCCTCTGATGACACAGAACCAGACATGACCTCAATAACCTTAGAATGACCTCTCCAAAAACATGTTCTAATTTATTCAACAATATTCTAAGACCAGACTAGCCGATTGTCCCCCGTGTTCTAACAGCTCGTCTGCTAGGGTCCGTTTGTTCGAGGTGGTCCGAATCTTTTGTCTGCGTGAGAATATGAGATTTTCCTCGTCCACTGAGAATAACAAAGGAAGTCAAGAGTGGCTCAACGACTTTATTTGGTATCAGATTTCTTCGTGTGAATTGCAGTCGTTATCCCCTAACAACAATGGCAGACCATGGTTTACTTTCCATTGATGCTGTGAACAATCGTCCATACCGGCATATCCTTCATATCAGTTTGGTGTACACATTTATTTTGTAGTCAAACAAAGTAATCTTAAAAAAACAGACATTGAAATTATAGAAAAGTGATCCGTATGAGCAAAGGGCAAAGTACAACGAGCTTTAAACAAGAATCGCAACCAAATACCAGAATATAAACACGACTACTGTGGTCATAATATTGAAAATTATTATTATTATATGATTAACCGTAAAAAAAACTACATTTGACGTGAAAATGATGGTATGACAACAATAAAGCTTAAACGAGAAAACTGCAGAGTAATAAAAGGAAGCTTTTGTTTCTTTCTTTTTTCTTAGCTTCTTGGATAATTAATGATTTCGTAATCACCTTCCTTGACTTCTCTCTAACTTTGGCAAAAAAGAAAACGTACGAATATTTCAATGTGTCAAGAGGTTCATGGCCGCACTTTAAACCTCCATTAAGTTAGGCCCCCTGGGGATGGTTCCTGTCTAGAAAAACTTACATTGGCTGGTCGTTAAGAAAAGAATTCAAAGAAGAATAAAAAAGAGGACAAAAGATGTCTCACTGGGAGAGACAGACTGATAGTCAACAGGCAAATAGAAAAACAAGATGAAAAGATTTCAACAAACAGTTGCTGAATAGAAGTCATGGTGCTGTGTTCATTATTTGTAGTTCACACACGCCAAGGAACGATAACTGTTGATGGAAGATTTATAGATAATGCGTAGCAATTTAAACAGATAAATGGCTCCATCAATTCTCATTCATTGGTAGATTGGTTGTAGATAGCTTACTTTGTCGCCACGCTGCTGTTTGGGTAGTTTGAGATGTAACCCTTTCTTCAAAAATCTTTATAATTTGGTTTAAATTATTCACTGTACTCTCAATCATGAAATAGTAATAACAAAGATATGTGTAATCGATTATGAATTGTGAGTGGTAGATTATTCTGAATGTCCTTAACGACTAATTTTTTAGCATTGATTCCGTGTGTCAACAATTCAATAGGCATAAAAGCTAGGGATTGGCAGACACAAAAGAGAGATTGTTTATCTGAATGAGTCATATGACCCCCAGTCAAAAATGTGCCCTGAAAACTGACGATACAGTATTCCACATCTTCGAATGCAACGTAAGCAAAACACACACTTCTGTCTATAACGATCAGACGTCAAATCTCAATGATCTCTGTTGAATCGGATTTGGTGCCCTATTCATGTATGAGGACAAACCAGGATTTCCGCCTCTTCTTTTCCGTTCTTTTCTGTGCACTTCCCTTACCAGTGTTCACGGCTGACCGACATTGACAAAAACAGCAATGTATATAAACACAGTCTCAAGTCACCCTGAGGACCTGCCCATACAATAGAGCAAGGGCTCTATTAAGGTACCGATGGGGACATAAGATAAAGGAATCAACGCCCAGCTAGGCTCAGATGACGGTCTTCCAGGATTGTTCATGACCAGAAGTAGGTCTTGTCATAACCGGAGGCTTTACTACACAGCAGGTGAAGCTACAATCGACTGAGAAGTACCAAAGACATACAAGGAACGGTTATTACTTCTAAAACACAATTTAATCCGCCTTTTCTCCGATTGTTGAAATATTGGTACATCGGCTGCTTCAGAATGTGAGCTTTTATGTAAAGAAATAAAAATATTAAAAACGTATATCTCTTTCAAAAAAGACTTGGTAAATTGATCAATTTCCTGTTAAGTTCAAATACCAAGAAAACTGTAATAATCTACTAAGATTAAGTTCGCCAAAATTATCTTTGGTTAAAACATCAGGGCGTTTTCAATCGTCCTCTCTCCAAATGTGAAGTAAATAAGGTTTTAGGTTTTATCATCCTAATTACCCAAAGTTCATCTTCTGAAAGGGTTAACCAATAAGAGAAGGCAAATTCAAATGACATCTACATTTTAAATCGACATCAAAATGACAAAACAAGTATTTACAGACGTCTTATTGTTAGGAACTTTATCAGAATCTGTTGTCTTACCTGTATCCGGATCGATTTTGAAGAAATTCTGAGGGTTGCCACTGGTGATCGAAAATTGAAGACGTTGATTCTCACTATAGTCTCCATCCGTTGCTTGAACTTGCACAACTCGCTTTACGTCACGACTGTTTTCCTCAACAGACGCGTAGTAGGCAGGTTCCAGACTTTGTGGGATGTTGTCGTTGACATCTTCGACCTCAATCAGGACCTCAAGCCGAGCTACACGAGGCACCAGTGCTCGATCCTGTGCGTAAACTGTCAACCAGTAGTGAGCTGTTGTTTCTGTGTCAAGGACTTGGCTTGTGCGAATGGTGCCTGGAACAAAGAAAAACAAGATTTAAGAGCTATAAGCTTGCAGGTATAATGGCAATCATTGACGTATTTTCTCTCATCTAAAGATGAATGAAGTCATATATAATATAAGGGATGATAAACCATAATCTTTTGCGTGACACATTTCAACTCATTATGGGCAGACAATAAAAGACATATCGTACGTATTGGGAGGCTTTTATCAAGGTAGGACTTAAAACATCAATACTATACGTATCTTATAACTGATGCAGTGGGCGGCATAATTCAGTTAAATTTAGAATTTGTAAAGCAGTGTTGATTTTGAGTCTTTGACATGAAAGAGCAATTTTTAAGGCCATTGGAATATTTTCAAATAGTAAAAAAGATGCAAATTGAAACAATGCCTATATTTCGAGAGTTTTATGCTCTTGGTTACCAGTTACCAGGTTGCACCCTCTTAATGTACCAAAATAAAACCTTTTCTCTTTTAGTGCTGTCTGAGCATACATTAACGTGTGTATGTTACTTAAACAGTATTATGTAAGACACAGATCCGCAGTTGATTATATCCGCACTCAGTCTGATTTTACATTCGCGACCTTCAGGATCATAGCCACCTCCTTTGAGAAGGATTGACATTTTTATGGGGTTCTTCATAAAACCTAGTGGACATCAAGTACCTTCTCCACGCCTTGTGAAAACTTTCCAAACAATCAGAAATTTAAATCAACGACGAACAAGAGTTCAAACTTCCCACAGCAAGGACGTCGACATTCACACGGTAAGATAGAATGACATTGTCAAATATTGAACTAAGTTTTGTCTGCGGGTTTTTCAGAAGAGTTTTTTGTCCCTGAACGCATGAATCAAAAGTTCTTTTGACTTACTTAAAGTGCAACTATAAATAAGCATGTGTGTCTTGTTTTTAATAAGTTTTGAATCGATTGGTGCACAACTAAAAGTGTAGTGAAAAGGTCAACATAACATTATACCACGAGATATTATATTATAGATTCGTGATTAATATCAAAAGAAACATGAGTTGAATTTGTTGCACTGGAGTGAGATTAAAAGAGACACAGTGACCGCTAACCTACTGTTGTTGCTTGATGACTTAGTGCAATTAGTATCGTAATAAATTGTTTAAATATGAAACTTTCCCAGCCAGAGAAAGCTAGATAAGAAATATGTGGGATAGTCAATGTGTTGATTAAAAAACAATGCAATGACCTCTTACATACAACTACCAACGCGTGCATGTTGTCAAGCTATCAGTTTGACACATGATTTCATCAGACGACATTGTACAACGTCTTATCAATATGATTTTATAATCATTTTCAATCCGAAACTTGGATTTACCAAAATGATAACACATTTTACACACGTGATTTAAAAACATAAGCTGACTAATGGTAAATTTTGTTTTATCATGTGATTATTTATATGCCTGACCTCATGATGACATAAGCTCGAACCATAATCTCATTATCCTGTTATGATAGGGTCCTCGTATTCCAGTGTTGACAAATGAACAAGCATTGTTCACATAAATTAACACAGCTATGAGACAATGGCCTGATATGCTGAATGGGTGGGACAGCAGGTGCATTTCATTCATAACATACGCAGCGTGGCTTATTTTAATTTAGCTTGTTTTTGTACTATGTAATGTAACATGATAACGATTATGATATGCAAATTTCCTGCACATCATGTACAAATGTATTTTTGTACGAGAACTGAATTAATTTCTTTGAATCATTGAGTCGTTGATTTTTTGATGATTTATTCTTATTAAGCCTTTCATCCGCTGACGATAATCAACAAAAAACAAGAAAGGTTTTGAAAAAATAAAGGAAGCTACGTTCATTTGAGACAAAGAACAGGAAAAAACATATTTTCATTCATAACAATTCACACCTTCGAGAACAAAACAAAACACTTGCTATTCTTGGCAGAGTGCAGCTGTATCGCATCTACTAAGATTAGTTGGTAAAGAACAGTACAATAACTTTGCAATGTGCAACCACTTTTTCACGGATACAACTTTGCAAGCCCTTCACTTTAGTACAGGCACTCCGGGGGTATTATTTCTGAGTATCTCTTTCATCCTTTTCTGAATGAATAAATGACACGATGCAAGGTCAATGCTTTTATCGATTTTACAGTATGAAATGAAAACAATCAGTGGGTATTAAAGCTGTTTTATATACATTTTATGAATAATATCTTGTTCTTTCCGCCGCGCCATATACAAGATCTTGAGTAAATGAAATCTTCGCTTATTAAGAGGTTGATCATTTAGAAAAAGGAAACCATGTTAGTTACAGGAAAACATATAATCTCCACCCCCTTTCCCACAAATCACAGAAAGACCTTTTAATTACCTTATCAAACAACAGATTAACCTCTGACATTCCAAACCTTCACCCAAGTGTGACCTTTAGGCTCTAAACAAGCTTGTATATCTCAAAGACAAATGGAACAATAAGATACATAATGAGGACATGTACACATCGTTACACAATCACTAGTAATGTTGTGAGAGAATCAGTTCCCATACCTCACAGTTGACTGACATCAACACAACAAGAATATCACATTAGTAACAGAGAGGAATACAGATTGAAACATATTGATCTATTTCTTGTAACCCAATGTCGCCATTCAATTCACTCTGAGACATTCAATTTCTTTCTTAATTGATTTTCTGGTCATTCGCTTGCCTGCGGTGACACCAGTAGATCTTGCCTTCTTATTTCAATTTATTCTATTACTTCTACTATGCAATCATCAATCTTATTTCTCCGTCTCTCTATCCCTCTCTCGCAACTCGCAGTACTAACTACTTAAAATCCTAAAACATTCCTTCATCTATCTATTCTCCGACTCCCAACAAATTGCATCCCTTATATATTTGTCCTCTATCAGGACTATTACCGTATTTTTGGGAGAGTACTGGTTTAAGTTAACAAGTTTTACAATCTTTTATTCACTCAAAAGCAGAAAAAAAATATTGTTGAACTTGCTTTTAGAAAAAAATGACACTCATTCTCTAGCTTTCCTTCTTAAACAGCATTACCAATAAGATATAGCTCGTTTTACGCGACAACTTTATTCGACACAGTTACTTCAAATTGTAAACTTGATATCGGTTTTCGGTTTTCTATATCAATTAAAGTCAAGCTTCAGGGCTAGTGTCACATTTTAATATAAATATGTCAACAGACTTAACAAACTCTTCCCCATGACTGTTTTCACCATTTAAGTGTGTCAATGTTTTAAGCCTGAGTAGCGACTTGCTTATCGGAAGATATCATCTGTGTAAATAGATCAGTCATTATAAAGGACAACATCCACAGGTGTTAAGACAACTTCATCCTCTTGGCGACAATATGCGGAGTGTTGCATTGAGTGGAACTAATATCTAGGTCATGAATCGACTATTTTACTAAAAGTGCTATTTATGGGATTATTTATGGGATTATTTATGGTTTTTTCAAATTATGCACCAGGAGATTTAAAGATAACAAATCTTTTTTAATTTAAAAGTATTTAAACTCTCTACAAGGGTAGATATTAATTTTTTGAAGGAACATAGTATTTATTTAAAGTTAGCAATAAAAATAAAAATTGTAGGCGCGTGAAGTATATTTCAAGTGGTATTTATGAAATTGTTGGATAAGCTCGTCGTTGACAAGACCAATACAACTACATAATGAAATACTACAAAAGACAAGTAAGATGAGAATATTTGTTCAACTTCAGAAATAGCTTGTCATATTCTTAAGTGGTTTTCCTGATATTAACCTGATTCTTTTTATTCTCTTAAAAAATATATGAAAAGGAAAAGAATGAACACAAAATTAAGTATTCAAAATGAAAACTTATTAAGCGGGATAGCTTAGGTTTTAAGACGTCAGCCCATACTTAAAGGACGTAAAATTAATACCATTGTCGAAATCATGTAGGCGGATCAGACGTCCATTGTTCCCAAGGAAGAAGCCAGATATATAAAACAAAAATCTTCTTATAGAATAAATCCGTACAAAGACGTTTGGACAGGTTTCTATTGACATATATGCCAATTTACCGAAGACCCCGGATCATGTCTTGACAAAGATCTTCAGTTTCAGACTAATACAACCTGTAATTTCGCTGCTGTTCTACAAATCATTTGAAATTGAAGAATTATCTATGCCACCCTTGGGTCATGAACATGTAAAATACAAATGTTTGATGGTTGTCACAAAGTTGTAAACATATTGAGATTTACAATATGAACATGTTGACATGTTAAGTTTTGTCGCGAGGCGTCAGCTCGACGACTTCATATGTCATTCAACCTTGCTGAAAACTGCGCCGTAAAAACAACTTGATTGACATTGTTATTCTAATTATATTTATTCATTTTCTCCGCTCGACTGAAAAGTAAAGCACTTAATCGACATATAAGTTTTAAACGTGGTATTGCAACCACGAAGGTGTAACAAAATAGCCTTGCGTCGTTTTATGTATTATCTATGTAAGGTTTTACAACGCTATCGGCTCAAGAAGGTCATTTAAGCGCTGCATATATTGCTATGGCATCAGACAAATCTACTACAATACAAGCCCATTAAAGCCATATACAGTTTAGTTTGCCTATGAAAAGGACTTTAGTTCTATTGCGTCATTTTAGGGAGGGAGTCTTGAACTTTAAATTTGAACCAATCATTGTTTTATTTATCAAGTTTCAACTTTCAAAAGCCTTAATATTGAGGTTTTTTAAACTCGGTAATGAGTAATGACTGTAATTCATTATTTTGGTAAGAAAGTTTTATATTTTGTTCTCATTCCCCGTAAAAAGCATTCACCAACCAAGTTAAATAATTAAAATGCCTATTATCTTAGATCCACCATTTGTACCGCAGAACTTGCGCTGATCAACATAACATAGACAGAAGTCACAAGGGGCAAACGAATCATCACACAAAAATAAGGTGAACTCTTGTTACAAGTTATGATACGGTTGTATATATTTATATATAAATTTGATATGGGTAGAATTCCAACACAAATTAATATCGCCTTGTTTTATTGACGGTGGAAGTACGAATGAAAGGTAAGCATCCATATCAATCCGTTAGGCCGGAAGTAGGGCGCGTCTCATATGGAGTAATCGAACTTCCGCTTCCATTTTTGCAGACACAAGAAACTGTATTGTAAATGCCACACGCATGTTTTTTAAAGGTGTATTTCGAAATTGAACAGTACGTCATCTTGTAAACAGACAATTTGTTTTCCAAATGAATGCAATCAGAGATAACATGGTGATGACAATGCCATTAGTCGGGGGGGGGGGGGGGGGGGGGGGT
>JAUUEB010474381.1:0-11439 GCA_032362205.1 Clione limacina | reverse complement strand
GAGGGAGGGTGGTAGGTGGTGAGGGAGGGAGGTAGAAGAATGGTGACAGAGGGAGGGAGGGAGGGAGGGAGGGAGGGAGGGAGGGAGGGGGGGAGGGAGGTAGGATGGTGAGAGAGGAAGGTAGAAGGCACACACCCAAACACCTCACCTAGAGGGACGCACACCTTCACCAAGTACCACACACACACACACCCACACCCACACAACCTTCACCTAGAGGGATGCATACTTCCACCGGGTCTTTTCGGGTCTTTTCGGGTCTTTTCGGGGTTTTTCGGGCCTTTTGGGTCTTTTCGGGTCTTCTCGGTATAAATCAGTGCAGTTTTCTGTTTGTTTTAAAGCTTAGATATTAAGAGGTAAACTTTGTTTTTACTTAACTCCTCCTTTATGACCTCCTATGTCATGTATAACTATATCATCCAGACTGTTCCTTGTTTGCCTTTGACGTATTTCAATGAATTATTTGTGATGGCTCTTTATTCAGCTTCCCGAAATATATCGCTAGGTTATTTTGTAAGAAAATATTACATAAAAACAAGTTAACATGTCTGCACATGTGTGTTTTTACAGAACGTTTCATTATTACTCTTAACAACATTGACTGTATGTCATCACCGACTCTTACATTAAGAAAGACAAGTCCACAATTTCAACACTGATTTAGCGTTTACATGAAATAAATGTGTTTGCTTGTTTCTTTCGACGAACAACAAATCGTTGTATAACCAACAATTTATGTTAAGTAAATCCCTTTACTTGTATTAGTGGTAAACCAATTTGTGTTGAGTTAATTATGTCGAGGCCATTGGGGACAACAACACGTCATTACAACGGCCTTGCTGGCTAAAGAGCTTAGACACGATAAGAAGGTTACGCCATCCAGTGATTTAATGTTTTTTTCTAAATACAAGTGTACCATTGAAAACCACTAATTAATTGCTATATACTCTTACTGAAATACCGATATCTTAAGTAGTTATAGCTAGTAAAGTTATTATTGTATTCCTTTGATGTTTTTTTTTTCGAACCTTACACTTTTGCTCTAAAATTTAGATGAGTTCGAGGTTATGTAAAGGGGACCAACTTTTGTTTGGCAGCGCTTTGAAAAACAATATGGCCGCCTTCAATACTTCAATGACATTTTTTTTTTACTTTTTACCTTTAAAAGATATACAGTTCCAATCATGTTAAAACAAAACATTAAGGCTAATTTTGTTTCAATTTTTATTTATATTACAATATTTATCAATTTAATAACCACCAAACAAGTCATAACTGTCATTTTTTAAATATCATAATCTGTAAGTTACCGAAGTTTTGTTTCGCTCCGATTTCCTTAAAATCAAAGGTAGAACTTTACCTTCAAAATCAAACATGTTTTTTTTCAACGAAACAAACTTTTTTAGTTGATTAGATATATTTTAACAATATGACAACTTTATGAAAATAGAGTCCATACACATGATGCTGAGGGCTGTAGTTGATCCCATGAAATTTGTCATTTCTTCGTAGTTTTCCAAGCTCTAGAAGGCCAATTGTTCCTATTAAAGAATGCAAACAAATCATATTTAATTCAGAGTCAAGGTTACAGGCAAGCATAAATTCATGTTGATGTGACAAATTCTGATTTAAAAAAAAACATTTTTTAGAAAATGTGTCTTTATTTGATATATTGTGTTATGGTAAAATATGGTGAAAACAATCAATGTGTCTTATACATTATACCCTTTGTGTGTAATTGTCTGTCTGTGTTTGTGTCAAACAGTTAAGCAGTCAGTCAGAAAGATTGTATAAATATAGAAATATATGTATATGAAATAAGCTGCGAGTAGAAAACACTCAAGTTGTTAACCAAAAGAAAGTCAAACGCAGACGTCAAATGGCGAACACTCAAAACTGTACGTCAACTTTGTTTGGATAGTACAGAAACAGACAATTTAAGAAAAAGGCACACTCAAATTTAAAGTTAAAGGTCCAAAAGTACAAAAAGTAAGCATAAAAAGTCTTATGAAACAAGCTGAAGGTAAATAAAAGTCCAGTTAACCAAACAAAGTCAAACGAACACGCGGACCGACTAAAGCTCACAACTGTATTTAACTATTTCCAAAAGCTGAAAGGTAAAAAAAACAGACAATTTTATAACAGGCAGACTCATACTGCAAGCTGAAGGTTCATAAGTACAGCCTACAAACTCTTATAAAATAACATCAGAGAGTTAAAAAAAACTCAAGTTGTTGACCAAAATAAAGTCAAACGCAGACGCCAAGCGACGAAAACTCATAACCGTATGTCAACTGATTTTCCAAGCTGGATAGTACAACAACAGAAAATTTAACATGGGCAACAAATATTTCAAGCTGAAAGTTCAAATGATATGAACTTGGACAACACTAAGTTTTTTAGTAAATCATAGCATAATTTAAACTGGGGGTATTTGGATTTATTGCTGTGAGAACACAGCCTACCTTTAGGTTCGCCAATATTGTCTTCCAAGTTGTCATATTTCATTTAAAGATTCTTTTGAGTCCATCAATTTAAATTCCTGAAGTGTTTTTGGGGAAATGAATTGTTGATTTACTTGTAATGGAGACTGATACTTCTGTTTCTATGCACAGAGGTGCCCAGTTTAGGTACAAGTCTGCCATTGAAAACCAAGAACTAATTGCAATATATTCTTACTAAAATACCGGACTTTAAGTAGTTATAGCTAGCAAAGTTATTATTTCATTCCTTTGATGTTTCTTTTTTTATCAAACCTTACACTTTTTCTCTAAAAATGTAGATGAGTTTGAGGCTATGTCAAAGGGACCAATTGTTTTTAGCAGCGTTTTGAAAAAAAATATCGCCACGTTCAATACCTTTCAATGACAATTTTTATACTTTTTATCATAAACAAATATATAGTCCCAATCATTTAAAAACAAAACATTTAGGCTCATTTTGTTTCAATTGTTCTTAGATTACAATATTTATCAATTTAATAACCATCAAACAAGTCGTTACTGTCATTTATTGTTAATATCATAAAATGTATGTTACCGATGTTTTGTTTCGCTCCGATTTCTTTTCAATCAATGGTAGAACTAGACCTTCCGTCAAACTATCTTAGCAACTTAAACACGATTTGCGTGTTTGTTTTTATTGCTTACACTTACATGTAACAACAAAATATATTGGATGATCAAGCACACAAAAAAGTAATCAGAGGCATGTTAACTCAATCTAACTTAAAGCATTCATAACATGCAGGGTTCGAAAACAATTGAGCAATAGGCAAATCAGTTTTACATTCTCACGTCAGATCAACTCTGTTGCTTTATTTTTTTTAAATATATCAACATGGTGTTTGATGTTTTTTTATTATGAAGGTAGGTATTTGTAACGTTTTCTTATTTTTTTTAAAATAATTGCGGTTGAATATATGGTTTGGAACTAACTGGGCCAAGGTCACTTACAAACAATGACAGTAATTATTTAAAACATGTACTAGAATTAGGCAAATGGCCATAAGACCTTACAAATTTAGATAGTAGATGAGGGATATTGTTTGAATATGTTCACAATTCAGTATGTCTTCATCTCCATTCGAATCTACTTGATCAACACGAGATGTAAGGACATCTCCTATAGTAACAACCTTAATCAATCCACCATGGAACCATCTAGCCTAGTCACTAAATTAGTCAAGCATCCAAAACGCGCTATTGATGCCTACCATTTGTTTGTGAACTAATCGTCTGACGTGTAAAGTAACTTTAATCCGTCAGCGTAGTGTTGTCAGTGACCAATCACTTATTAACACTCTCACTTTGTTGCAATTTGCTCGTTATTACTCTAAAACAATCTCAAAAATGTTGGCCATTGCTTTAATAATATCCAAGGTTGTCCCCCTCCCCATCTCAAAATCATGTCTGTGCGCCCGTTTAACCGTATAAGAAGTGTATGACAGTAATATTTTGTCATTTACCTTGTTGCACTTGGACATTTGGACCCTTGAGTGATAACTAAATGCACTCTAGTAATGCCGGTCATACACGACACAGGATGTCCTTGAGATCGGACTGTGCTACTACTTTTACTACTACTGTGCTACGCGATTCATTAACATTGACGTACGTACATTGGTACATCCGATAACAGACGTCTTGAGCAATTAACACGGTCACGTGTTTAACACGTGCATGTTCATGACACGACTCCACTAAAATATTGAATGGACATCATCCTCATTGTTTTCCCTCATTAGTCTACGTCAGTGAAGTTTCGTTATAAAGTGCACTTATATCACTTTATTGCACTCAGCGGACACAAAGAAAGCATACCATGGTGTATTATGTTGAAGACAAATTATTGATGTGTTCAGTATGACAGACGGTAATGAAAACAACAGACCTGATAGTAATTTGTTAAGACAGTGGAATCGGTCTAATATGTTGCGTAAGATATAGCTCATTAGCGTTCTGTATCATTAATAATAACAGAGGTAAAAAATACAGGACCGTTTCTAGCTGTCCCGTAGCCACGAGGAAAAGAAAACAAAACGAGTTAAAAGAACAGGAAGAAATGGAAATAAAAAGAGAGAGAAAATATGTTTCGAAATTACTTTTTTGAAAATGTAATGACATTGTTTAATGAATGTACGTTTTTATTTCGCGATTCAAAGACCTTATATATAGACATATTAATTGTCGTCTTAATACCCCTTTTTATATCAACTCGAAACATAATGGTAAGATAATTGTGGGCCTCGTTAAAATGCATAATTTAGCATTAGTTACTAAATGTAACTTGTATCATGTCTTCTTGTCACTTAACATGAATATTTCCAAGGGACACTTAATGTTTATATGCTTATTAATTAACAGCAAAAAGCAAAGATAAAAAGAATACACGTTTCTTTAATGAACAACTTAATGTGAAAAATAAATAAACATCAATACATTTATACTACGTGAGACAAAATTAAGGACAGCCCATCTAGAATACTAAACATAATTGAATATATATTTTTGGGGGAAAAGCTTAAAGAATGATACAATAAATTGCGGTCATAAATGCCTTTGTGCATTTCATATCAGTTTTAATTAAAATGTGACACGGTCTCCTAAAGCTAGAAGAGTCAAACCGGAACCTTTAAGTACTAAAAATACTTTTGATTAATCCCTTTCTAATTAATAACTTCTATCATTAATAACTTCGAACGCCCAAAGTCAAACAAAGGACAATGTGTTAAAGTGAGACCAAAAATAAATAAGAACAAAAGGCAACCTCAGGATTTTTATTTTTGTTTTGTATTTCCAATGTGTATGTAAATAGGGTTTTTATTTCATAGCTTATATATATATATAATGAAGTATTTTATTTTTGTAACTTAATTTATTTTTTTACGGACCCCTATCCTATGATTTTTTTGTTTTGCTTTTAAATCTCGATAAATATACTTCGTATCACAGGAGTGTACATCATAGAATATCCATTTAAAAAAAGATTACCACGAATCTGTTGTATTTAACACAACTGATATTTCTTGTAAAGACTGTTAGTAAATCATAATCTAACATTCTTTCCAAAATTAACTTGACTCACCATGAATATATCTACGTCATAAGTGTTGGTGCATGTATATTCCACTAGTTTACTTGCAAATAAAGAAAATTTTAGACATCATTAGTTCTGAAGTCTTGGATCGCTGTGTACGATCACAATTACATTGTGAATATTTGTATGTTTTCGTTTTGTCTGTCTGTATGTTTGTTTGTTTGTATGTTTGTCTTTTTTCAAGAAATCTTAAAAATGATTATTATATATACATTTTTTTTAGTAGGATGTTATGAAACAGTATTTTATCATCTGCATTCGCATGTTTTGAATTCAGTTATAACATTGAACACATACCTGGGTGATTGCTCTTATTGAGCATTGTGACCTCTGTGATCACATTTTGAATGGTATTAATCGGGAAAACCCGTTTCTTCTAGTAACATTCTAAAAACTTCTTTCTTATTTTCTTGAGTTTGTTCATATTTGTTTTGCTCAAAGACCGATCAAACATAAGGTTAGAAAACTTTTAGATATAAAGGTTATTTGAGAGAAAAATACATACCAAGCATACACATGAAAGCAAATACACTTCAGTGCCGTGCGGATTGCTAAAATCCAGTATCGAATTGGATTGAAGTATTTGGTTTTAAAATATATTTTTTCTCGGATATCCTATGGATTAGAGATTATTTAAAAAATATTGATCAATTTTATTAATTAATTGAAAACAAAATGTTAGCATTATTTTTTCTAGGACCGTAACAAAAAATAATGTAATGTAAATTTATTATATTACATATTATATATCCGACCTGTTATATAACTTAATATCTCATGCATTATATTAGTTATTGTCTTCATCCATCTCCACCTGGAACAGCTGGTTGTAAATAATTAAGTAAGACAAAATTAAGCCAGGTGCTGTCCAAAAGATATGGTTGAGGGTATTCAGATTCCGCAATAAGTATTTTCAAAATAACTTAATTTTACTGAAGAGTAGCAAACAATGTTTGGTTCAGCTATACTATAGATACTATTTCCTAGATCAGCATCCAATTAACATGTGTTATTTTAAATAATTCCCTGGCCCGTGTTTTGTTTGATTCTACAATATATAACAACAATGAAATTAGCCTCTAGCAATGGGAGTTAAGGGCTATCATAGGTACATTCCAAATAGTTTCAACCAAATCAATTGGACGGCACGATTTTGAACTGTTTACAAAGTTCGTGTCGACGATCCAAGCGCACTTCATTCCTTGATACTATAGATAATAAGATGTTCCCTTTAACCCTTGAACTGGTTTTTAATAATCCTAAGGTTACAAAGACACAAACTACAGTACGACTATTAGTTCCTGGGGTATAAAAGTTATGTCTTTAGGTTTCGCTAAAGTTTGTGTATGGTTAATTGACTCATAAATAGGCCTTGTCCAAAGGTTTATCAGCACAACGTATACTATTTCATGAGATACCATTTTTATGACCCCTGTGCGAATTATTTAACAATGTTTTATAATGACTCTTAAAGTCGTACATATAACTCTGATACACTTATTATGAAAGAAAATTGAACATGTCACAATAAGGTAGAGTGCAAACAAACTAAACTGCGATACAGCAATGAGTATCTTCTCGGTCACAGAAAACTGTTGCAATAGCCAGATGCCTATTTTGGTTTCATGCTAATCAAGCGCTGACGTTTGCCCGCGAAGCTATTTGTTCTTAATGTTAAGGGTGACATTTGATTAACAAAGCGGTTGGAGAACAATCTGTCTTCATGTGGCCGCAATTGTATTTGTTTACGGTTTCCTAATCGAGCTATTGAAAAACTAATAGCTCAAAAAAGTAATAATTACAAACTCATCTTGTAACATAATCTGCTTGTGCTAACGAAATATATGGGCGAATAGATAGTTTTTCGAAAACACACGTTTTTATATAATTTGTCACGCGTTCAATCTTGTTGTTACCTGTTCAACCCATATGGTAGTTGTTTGCATGAATTATGTAGTATCTGTTAGGATTTTACACAATGGTGTTATGCATCTTAGATATTCATCTTTATATAGAATGTCTACAAGATTAAAATAACAAAATATCAAAGATTTGGGAAGAATTGAATTTATCATACATATGAGAGTAACTGTTACTTATTATCTGAAAAACTAACATTATTGTTTACGTTTTATAACAATTAACCGTTATAAACTGCAAATTTTAATTTCATGTCATTAACTCGTAACAAATCAAATTTTAACACATCAAGTAAATGCATGTATAGTTGGACTGGCTCTAGGATTCCAGTGACTATCAGCAGCCAAACTACCCGCCTACAGCAAGTCGCCTCGTATGTCTACTTATCTTCAGAAAGCTATATATTAGCCCACACCGTACGTCATCACTCACATATTGCGTTTCAAAATGAGTTACTAATTATTACTTTGTTTGAGCTATTGATTTTTAAATGTTTTCTCTTTTAAAAATTACATTGGTGACTACATGGTTACTTCATTTGAGCATTTTTGTTTTAATTGAATATTACCGTGAACATACAGAAAATATATATTAGTTGGCTGAAATCATTAATTAATTATTGTGACACAAAGTAAAAAGCCGGTGTAAGGTAACAGTTTTCTTTGGCAGACGAGATACTCTAGCTTGTATCTTTTATCTTTTTAGAATGTATCTTTCGGGAATTTGTTACATGATTGTATGTATTGAAGACAATAGTATGCGACAGCAATTTTTGATGTGATCACTGA
The DNA here is from genome assembly GCA_032362205.1 of Clione limacina. NCBI lineage: Eukaryota > Metazoa > Mollusca > Gastropoda > Pteropoda > Clionidae > Clione > Clione limacina. The sequence goes on along the minus strand of JAUUEB010474381.1, from coordinate 3,133 downwards.
TTCATCTGTTCAAATAAGATGTATATGAGTACTCACTGTATAGGGGTGGCCGAAAGTTCCACAGACCCTTTGCCAATTCGTTATTAATTGTTGATACCATATTTTTCACATTTAATGATTCTTATCTAATGTATAGTATACCGTTTACATGATCAACATATATTGATCATTAAGAGCGTGGTGAAACGAAACATGGAGGGTACTGTTGTCAGTTTTAGAAAGGAAAAACGTAAAATCTTGAACGGAATTAAATCGAATCATGTCCATTTTCGAAGGTCTCTCTTCAATTGATCATAAATCCTTGGATCATTACAAATTTTGGTACACATAGTAAGTCATCTATATTCACAAATCTTTAATTAAGTAATTTATGTTGGAGAAACAGAACAACACACAAGGGGTACTATCACAGCTTTTTGAATATAATAAATAACAGTACCCTCAAGGCTTCGCTTTTCTACGACCTTAATAATAAAAATATTTGATTTATTGTAATTGTATAACAAACAACATAAACCACTTGTTATGCAAGCAGAATATGGGATCATTTCAACAAAAAGCAAGGAATTGTCTAGGGGTGGTAGGGACTTACGACTTTTACGATATTACGTTGTTTCGTTGTAAAACCTGACAACAGTACCCTCTTATTTTGTTACGCAGCGCCCTTAATAATCAAGATATTTTAATTCTCTAAACAGTATTATATACATGATATATTTATTATTAAATATGCCAAAAATGATATCATTCAAACACTTAATAAATAATTGACAAGGAGGTGCGGGACTTTTGGCCACCCCTATAGAATAGCTTTGCTCAACCATAATATGCTATACATGAAATGTCCTTGATGGTTCGAAACCTTATGGATCAACATCAGACTGTTTTGATACACTTACTATCCGACAAAAGGAAATTTTAAATTTTAATGAAAAGAGTTGAAAGAAAATCAATAAAACTCTAACACTGACGCTTAGGTAACTGACTCCAATCCGACTTCAATGCCATACTTTAAGTTTGTTTAAAGTATTAGACTCTAAACTACGCAACACGTTGACCTTGAATTACATTATTAATCCAAACTAATATAACGATATCGCAGTTAATTCAATCAACCAAAGAGCATATGTCAAACATTAATGTAACATGTTCTAATAATGAAACCGTTTTACGCAGCTAAGAACAGTTTTCTTTTAAATGTTGAATTACGAAAAACATCTGAATAGCTACCTAACAAACTAATGTCGACCGCTGAAGGATACGTTCTGGCTTCATCACCTCAAGACTTCAGTATATATTATGTACATACTAAAACTATATTACATGAGTGGCATGGTTCACAGCTTTTTGTTAGCTAATGTTGTCAAATTAATTTGAATGTTGATGTATTATAAGTTGCCTTTTTGTTGGTAATTAACTAAGTTTTACCTGTAGTACATCATCACAAGATTTTGATATGATGCATGTTTCGCGATGCAACCTCATTTTTCTAAGAATAGGATGCACTTTTTTTCGCCGACGGCAGTTTAAAAATCCGTTGTTTACTATGATTTTTCCGGTGGTTGATCAAATACAAAATGAACGCAATAGTTAATAAAACAGTTCAGTTTTGTACACGCAATATATTTATTGTAGATGAAATTGAGCTGCATCATGTTATCTCATCTATATCAAAACAAATTAAACAAATTAACATAAAACTGTAAGACAAAATTAGTAAGTTGTTGTGATTGGCGAGGCCGATAACACCGGCTTGTTTCGCTGTATTATTTGAAATAATATCATCTTACTATATTAAACCAACAGTTATAGTGATTAAGCAGACGACTGATGGTTGACCGGTAGCTCGTTTCTAAGTGTAACGATTGACAAGTATACAAGTTGTCCAGTGCAATAATTTCCCGATAAATAAATTGCCGTTAGATTTATTGTCTGGTAAATTCCTTTTCAAGTTAAATATTGTCTAATTAACCGATTCATCGCTGAGGTCTAATGCATCAGTGCTAGTAAAACGATAATACTGATTATATTATTCGTAAAAAGTACTCATAATATAAGAATATCCACTTTGGGAGATCCTAGAAAGTGTTAGAATAAAATCATTAAGTTTCTCTGATTCTGAGAAGATCATACTACTTTTAAAAGTGTGTGATGTTGGCCAAGCCACAACTAAAGACGAAACCCCTAGAAGAAAAAAAAACAATCAGTATTTTTTCACTCTTAATGGATGCAAAGAAAGAGTTTGTCAATTTTTTTTATAAGTACGCTCGGAATTTCAGAAAAACAAGTACGAACAGCGGTTGATAAGATGAATTCATCTGATTTTATTGAACCGGAAAAGAGAGGTGGGCGAGTATCTACAAGTGTTTTTGAAAGAGACCTAAAAAACAGTTGGTTAATGATCACATTAACAAGTTTCCGAGGGTTGAGTCGCATTATTGCCGTTTTTCGTCAAGCAAAGAATACCTACATAATGATCTTAGCTTGACAAAAATGTATGACATATTTTCCAAGGAGCAACTGCCTACTAGTAATGACAAGCCTAGCTTCAGTCTGTATAAAAAAGCGTTTAACAAAAATAATTTATCTTTCCATAAACCAAAGAAAGACCAGTGCCCATTATGTACAACATACAAAGCAGGTGACGACAAAAAGAAATTAGATTTGGAAGATCGTTATAACAAGCACAAGTCAGAAAAAGAAAGCGTTCGCATTATTAAGCAAAGATGCAAGGAAAAGGCTATCGAGGACAATTCAAAAATATTATGTGCAAGTTTTGACATGCAGCAAGTAATTTATCTCCCTAAATCACAGGACTCTCAGATATTCTACAAGAGAAGGTTATCCAATTATAACCTCACATTTTATAACATTGGGAACACCGACTGTCATTGCTTTGTTTGGCATGAGGGGCAGAGTAAAAGAGGCAGCTCGGAAATATCTACATGCGTGTATGAAGCTCTGAATGTGTATGACGAAGAAGGAATCGAAACTGCATATTTATTTTCAGACGGGTGTGCGGGTCAAAACAAAAATTCAATAATGCCAACAATGTTGCTATATTTTGTGAATAATTCAGTAAACTTGAAAGATATTTCATTGAGATACTTTGAAACTTCGCATGGTCAGAATG
>JAUUEB010474370.1:0-11439 GCA_032362205.1 Clione limacina | reverse complement strand
TGTGTGTGTGTGTGTGTGTGTGTGTGTGTGTGTGTGTGTGTGTGTGTGTGTGTGTGTGTGTGTGTGTGTGTGTTCACTACGTTATGTTGACATTTGCATGATTTCACACTCACGTTATTTAGACCGACCCCGTTATGTAGACGTCGCAATAACGCACTAACGTCAGCGCCTCGTTTTGACCTTCGAGACAAGTTTTTGCGCCTGTTCATTTCCGACCCTAAATCGTGACATGCGCATGGTTCCTTTCCACAGCGACACACAGATCTTTTGCTAGTCGAGTGTGTCCAGCCTTTTGAGGTGTCTACATAAGTGCATTAAAAAGTTAGGTGTTGTGTGTGTGTGCGGAAATTGGATTGTTGAAAGCGACATTTTACATTTTATCTACCGGTACAGTGAGATAATGGACAGAAGCGACAGTACTATTTATGAGGTGAGTATTAAAATCGTATATCCCGTTCTAACTTACCTGTAATTACTCAAAATTTAATAGGTGTTCAATGTATATCAAACTAGTTTCTCCAGTTTTTTCTACGTTTCTTACGTTTCTTACGTTTCTTACGTTTCTTACGTTTCTTACGTTTCTTCCGTTTCTACGTTTCTTCCGTTTCTTCCGTTTCTTCCGTTTCTACATTTCTTTCGATTCTTCCGTTTCTTAAGTTTCTTCCGTTTCTTACGTTTCTTACGTTTCTTCCGTTTCTACGTTTCTTCCGTTTTTTAAAAATGTTCTTACGTTTCCTACTTTTCCTCCATTTTTATGTTTCTACGTTTCTTCCGTTATAATGTTTCTTCCGTTTCTTCCGTTTTTACGTTTCTTCCGTGTCTTCCGTGTCTTCCGTGTCTTACTTTTCTTCCGTTTCTACGTTTCTTCCGTTTCTACGTTTCTTCCGTTTTTAAGTTTCATCCGTTTTTTACGTTTCTTACGTTTTTCCGTTTCTTACGTTTCTTACGTCTCTTCCGGTTTTTTTAACGTTTTTTCCGTTTCTTCCGTTTCTACGTTTCTTCCGTTTTTACGTTTCTTCCGTTTCTACATTTCTTCTGGTTCTTCCGTTTCTTAAGTTTCTTACGTTTCTTACGATTCTTACGTTTCTTCCGTTTCTTCCGTTTCTACGTTTCTTCCGGTTTTTTAAAATTTTCTTACGTTTCTTACTTTTCTTACGTTGCCTCCATTTTTTCCGTTTCTACGTTTCTTCCGTTTCTTCCGTTTTTCCGTTTCTTCCGTGTCTTCCTTTTCTTCCGTTTATACGTTTCTTCCGTTTCATCCGTTTTTTACGTTGTTTCCGTTTCTTACGTTTCTTCCGTTTTTTTACGTTTCTTACGTTTCTACGTTTCTTCTGTTTTAACGTTTCTTTCGTTTCTACATTTCTTCCAATTTTTCCGTTTCTTAAGTTTTTTACGTTTCTTATGATTCTTCCGTTTCTACGTTTCTTCCGTTTTTAATCTTTTCTTACGTTTCTTACGTTTCTTACGTTTCCTTCATTTTTTCCGTTTCTACGTTTCTTCGTTATAACGTTTCTTCGGTTTCTTCCGTTTTTACGTTTCTTCCGTGTCTTACATTTCTTCCGTTTTTACGTATCTTCCGTTTCATCCTTTTTTACGTTTCTTACGTTTTTTCCGTTTCTTACGTTTCTTACGTTTTTTTACGTTTCTTCTGTTTCTTCCGTTTTTACGTTTCTTACATTTCTACATTTCTTCCGTTTCTTCAGTTTCTTCCGTTTCTTACGTTTTTTACGATTTTTACGATTCTTCCGTTTCTACGTTTCTTCCGTTTCTACGTTTCTTCCGTTTTTAAGTTTCATCCGTTTTTTTAAGTTTCTTACGTTTTTCCGTTTCTTACGTTTCTTACGTCTCTTCCGGTTTTTAACGTTTTTTAACGTTTTTTACGTTTCTTCCGTTTCTACGTTTCTTCCGTTTTTACGTTTTTTCCGTTTCTACATTTCTTCCGATTCTTCGTTTCTTCCGTTTCTACGTTTCTTCCGTTTTTACGTTTCATCCGTTTTTACGTTTCTTCCGTTTCTTACGTTTCTTCCGTTTTTACGTTTCTTCCATTTCTTCCGTTTTTTTACGTTTCGTACGATGTTTACGTTTCTTACGTTTTTTAATTTTTCTTACGTTTCTTACGTTTCCTCCATTTTTTCCGTTTCTACGTTTCTTCCGTTTTTACGTTTCTTCCGTTTTTTCCGTGTCTTACGTTTCTTCCGTTTCTACGTTTCTTCCGTTTCTACGTTTCTTCCGTTTTTACGTTTCATCCGTTTTTACGTTTCTTCCGTTTCTTACGTTTCTATGTTTCTTCCGTTTTTACGTTTCTTCCATTTCTTCCGTTTTTTTACGTTTCGTACGATTTTTACGTTTCTTACGTTTTTTAATGTTCTTCCATTTCTCATGTTTCTTACGTTTCTTCCAACACTACCATCTCCAACACCACCAACTCCATCACCACCAACTCGAACACCACACACTTCAACAACACCAATACCACCACAACATTACAATCAACAGAACAAACATCACCAATAACACCACCACCACCACCACCACCATCACCACCATCACCACCACCACCAACACCACCAATTCCAACACCACCAACAATTCACCAGTCCGAACAATTCACCAGTCCGGACAATTCACCAGTCCGGTCAATTCACCAGTCCGGACAATTCACCAGTCCGGTCAATTCACCAGTCCAGACAATTCACCAGTCCGGTCAATTCACCAGTCCGGACAATTCACCAGTCCGGTCAATTCACTACCCGGACGATTCATCTATGGACATTTAACCAGTCTGGACAATTCACCAGTCCGGACAATTCACCAGTCCGGATAATTTAATACCCGGATAATTCACCACCGGACGATTCATATATGGACAAGTAATTCCTTATAGCTAGGGGTTATGTCTTCTACGTGCCAAAACAGATCCACGGCCTAATCGAAGTAAACCCCAAAACTAACGCTTAACACTAATATTCAAACAATCTCGCCAAACCATTGTATCTGAAAGTCGTACGGAAGTCACATGGCTATACCATTAATGATAATAATCCGTCGGCAAAAACAGTTGTGTCCAAAATGTAGGTCGCGTGCAAATTGGAGTCTTTAAAGATCATTTGGTGTTTGCTAATTGGTTGAAAAAGTAAAGGCCGTATCAAAGCAAAAGATTTTAAAGACGGACTCAATCTATGTAAAGGGAAGCATACGCTTGCTAAATAAACCTTAGGATAAAAAGAGGTTCACTTACGCAGAATGATTCAAAAAACATGTTAAATTTGTTTAACATATATGCCAACGACCGAATTAAGCTCAAATTGTCTAGTTCTGCTTTTTGCCACTAGCTAGATAGGTTATTATCCTGGTTATTGGACATTTGCCTTGATTTTCTAAAACTCATAATTTATTTGTTTTCTAGGAGAACCAGGCACTGACCACAATGACGATTACGACTGTGTCTGTAACTCCATTCCGTGTCCGAATACAGTTTAATGACATGTGTCAGTAAGACAAAGGTTATATAAATTGTAGGCCTAAATCTTTTTACGGGAAATCCAGGATTCAAGCTGAACATGACAAATTATGACCAAAAACATGTTCTTGAACCTTCCGGGAATCGAACTTTGATTATTTTACTTAGCTACAGAGCTATCCAACTTAATATCATCTAATACGAGGTATTTGTTCGTTTTATTGGATCAAATACCAATTCACTTAAACGGAATACAATACTATATTTTTGGGGAACTTTAGTTACAATTACTGTAGTCACCCAGCTTCTATATGCCAAGTAAACATTGAGTCTAAAACGTTTTACATTTTTCAAATAAAAAGTATGTCTAAGTTTTTAATGCATTTAAATGAAATTTTAAACCTGAAGCAATATATAACAAACAATTGTACACCTTACGGATATTTTTATATTTTTTTTAAAACCTCCTACCTTGTCCCCCATTTTTGGAACACGACAAATTTCTCCAGAATGTAAAACCTTGAAAACCTCAAACACTCACGTGTTCCCCGTTTTACAACAACTGTACAACAATGGTGGAACAACAATAGTATAGGAGCCCCACTTCTGGATAACTACAACAGTTACAACTAGGTCAAAAATACTACAACACGACTGGAGAACTACTCTTTGTTTTATGACGTCACATGACGGTGGCGTCTACACTTTAAATGCAGACGGTGAACAATGTCTAGACAGACGCCTTTTGCACGCGGACCGGGAAGGGCATTGTTTGCTATTGAAAGTCATATGGCACTGTGGAATGTGTGGAATGTAGAAGTACAGTTGAGAGACAAGGGAGACGTATAAAGTAGTGTTTTTCGAAAATGTTAGCGCTTACGTAGAGAGAATTGATAGTGAATATAACGCATATGCAACACTTTGTGTTATACTTATTGTTTTACTGCTTTACAGACTCGCGCGCGCGTCTTTGTGAAATTGAAATCTTTATAAAATGTATAGTTCACAGAGCATAGATAATGTATATACAAAGTCATTAAAGCGATTAATAAGAAAGACGAATAAACTCATTATGATTATGAATCAAGGACGAAATCATCAGACCTTGACGAAATCTTATACCGTGACGATATTGTATACCGTTAATTATAAAAACCATGTGAGAGAACGGTCTTCCCTGGAAAGGTTAGAGTTATAAAGTGGCATCAATATTAGTAGATTGTAATTTATATAGCGTGCCTTTCCTTCAGCGGGGCCAAGCTCAAAAGCACGCTTAAAAAGTTAATCACTATCACACACAAAGTAATCATCAGTAGCACAGATGTGTTCACAGATTACAAGTTGACAACGGCATTGTATAATATAATCTAAGGTTTAAAACTTACTAAGTATACAGTAAAAAATAGTATCTAATTACACACAAACAGACCCGTCACATTCCCTCCGCGAGTATGTAGTACTCGGTGTCGGGAATAATGGAAAAAGACATGAAACCTTTAATAATGATAAACATGAATTATTGATATTTTTGTAACTAATATTCTTTTAATATAAAACATGAAACATTCAGAGTGTGTCACTGTTATACTTTAATAATTAATAAAACATGAAAGATTTAGATTGTGGCACTGTTATTAAAAAACAAATCTTGATATTTTGATACCGTTTGACTGTAAACAGGAAATAACATGTGTCATCACGATTGTGTGACTGTTATACTTTCATTATGATATAACATGTGTCATCAAGATTGTGTCACTGTTATACTTTCATTATGAAATAACATGTGTCATCAAGATTGTGTCACTGTTATACTTTTATTATGATATAACATGCTTCATTGAGATTGTGTCACTTTTTTATTCTAAATCTAAAAACTTGGTATATTGAGATTGTGTCACTGTCATACTTTTATAATGACACAACATGTTTGATTTGGATTATGTCACTGTTTAGCTTTATCAGTGAACATTAGACATTGACCTCGTGTCTATGGTATATTGTACCAATGAATCAAAATGAGAGATTGTGTCATCGTTATCTTTTATTTTAATCTGCAAGAAAGCTTTGAAAATGATACAATTGTCCATCTTTTCTATTTATCGAGGTATTATATTTTATTATTTTAATACATTGATCGCTATTCCATATCAATGGATGATTTTATGATTTTAAGGCCTCTTCAATAAGTAACTCACATTGTCATACTTTCTTTTTGTAATTGATTCTAGCGCTAAAGGAACATCCTTACTTTATCTTGCTTCTGAACTGAGCTAGTGGTATGAATAAGCTTCTTACTCCAGTTTTCCAATGCTTTACAAAAGAAGGTAGTGGATGTTATTGAGGGTCCTCATTGGTTATAAACAATTGATTAAAGATAAGGGTTCTGTGTACGAAGGTCAAGATCCTGGATAGCTTGACATTTTATCCTCTCCTCCAAGAAGTTGCAAAGTGCGAAGAGGACTTTTAAGGAGTAACTCTAAGCTATTCAGTAACAATAGGCGAATTATTAATGACGAGTATCATGTTTAGGACACGAGACAAGCTGAAGCCAGCAATCCAGAAGAAACATTCAAGTCTCATTGTGAGAGGCGTCATAATGCAAAATGACAACAAACTCAATCAAAAGGCGTCACTTTAAGCAATTGGAAATAGACAACAAACACACTTGCTTCAATTTCTTTGTAAACCAGAACCAGAGGGGCATTGTTAATTCTCAAGACTTATTTGAGTAGGAAACACATTAAAGGTAACAATTATTTATTAATTGTTAAAATTATACCATATTTTGCACATTTAATAACATATATCTCTCGTATAATTCACCATTTGCAGATTCAAAATATCTTGATTATTAGGATAGCGTAACAAATCATAGAGGGTACTGTTGTCACGTTCTACAGCGAAAAGACTAATATCTTGAACGGAATGAAAACAAATCGTCCGTGTTCCCTACGCCCTCTCGTCAAGTCAGTATTAATCGGTGTATGTATACACATTTTGCCATACACAACAAGTCATATCTCGTTATACGAAATCTTTTGCAAAACTTTAACCAAGTGATTTGTGTGGAGTAACATTATTACAGCTATTTGAATAAAGAAAATATAACAGTAACCCCAATGCTTCGTTGTGCCACCCCCTTAATAATCAAGATACTTGATTTCTGAAAACGGTATTATATACAACAGAAATAACTTGCAAAATAGGTTATCATTTAACCCAAAAAAATGAATTGGCAACTTACGGCTACTGACTTAATTTGCTTTATTCCGTTCAAAACTTTACGTTATTTTGTTGTAAAACCTGACAACTGTACCATCTATATTTCATTACACCACGCCCTTAATAATCAAGATATTTTGATTCCGCAAATGGTATAGAATACATGAGATATTAATTATTAAATGTGGAAACTATGGTATCATTTCAACAATAAATAAAGAAATGGCAAGGACGCGGTGGGACCTTTGACCACCCCTATACATCAGGAGCACTTCGGAAATGATGTCTTACCAATAATATGATATGACCAGTAAAATCAACACCTGTTTACTGGTTCTGGTTCTAACTTTCATAGCAAAGTTATTGCTGACGCTTGTCTTATCGTCATGATTATTACAAGGGTTTGTTATGTTATTCTCGACATACGATCTCAAATTTTGAAATTGCCCAGAACAAAAATGCACATCACTGTCACTAACATATGTCATATCAGACATTACCAGGCATGTGTAGATACAGTTCTTAGCTTCCTTAGACACTATTATTTCTCGTATGTTAATTATGTCATCAACAAAACACTTGTTTCCTGGTTCGTCAGAATTTGTGTCATTATAGTTTTCTTGCAACGAGTCATTCTTTACAAATGGGACGTAAAACAAATTACCATTTTTGTAAGATGAAGTGATTTTATGAGATTCAAGTAAACCACTTAGATAGTGATCAATAGCTTTGCGTATATCAAGAGAGCCTAAATAAGTTACTTTCCAATCAATCGTGTACATTGAGAAGTTTCTCTTTGCACTCACAATGTTCCCATAATAAGCGATCAAAGGCAACGAGGCATCATTGAAGTAAATAGCTCGTAGTTTGACGTCTACAATTTTATCTTGGTTTCTCACTAGGCAGGTTAATGAACGAGCAATTTCCCTAACAGTAATTTGGCAATTACCTGTATTATTCTGTTCACCTTCACAGAACATGGAACTAGTCCTGCGTCTTCCACTTGTTTGACTTTCTTCTTCCACGTCCACATTCCACGGCAGTATAAAAGACAGTACAACATGTTCGTCATATCGACACCTACCATTGTAGATTTTAGATGGACCAGACCTCTGGTTACAGGTTTTCACCTTACATTTTTTATCAGTTCTGGCATTACATGTCATTTGCTGCCAACCGTTTTTACCACTCTCTCTCGTGACTTCGATGCTGCTCGTTGTGTCAAAACTGAGGGTAATTGATAATGGATTTCTCCTCAATCCGTGTCTTGCACATGTCAGACCGCTAAGACGGTTATTTGGCGGTAAGTAAACCCTGTTGGAACAAATTATCATACATTAAAATTAAGTTACTACTAAAGATGTGTTGATGTGTGAAGTTGCAACAAACAAACTCATGAAAACACTGGAAATCAATTATAAAACGCAACAGACGTGTTAAATGTAAAAATCCCTAAATATACCCCACGAAAAATACAGCGATTTTGGACTAATAGAACAGGCAAGCAAATTGCAACTAAAAATAATTATGTACACAGTTGAACTACAAGCATTTGTACTGATTGGTTCAAGATGACTTGTGCAAAATTTTACAGCCGTCATATTTAAAGCAAAACAACAAGTTTAATAAACAAGCGAGAAAATGAAGACTTAAACTATATCACCTTAATTTAACCTGTTATTGTCTAGCATAGTAAGTTTACTTATTATGCTCATAATGCAAATACGCCTGATCAGATGATAAGGGCGCCACATTTGAATTCATGAGCATTTTGCATTTTTGAAGATGGCGGTCAATTTCCGACAAAGCACATAATTACCAATGACGCATTCAAATTCAACCTTTGATGAACATTTCTGTGCCAATTCATATGTAGCAAGAGATAATAATTGACGTATGAATGAAATCTGCTTCTGTATGGTCAAAGGCGGCTAGATAAGATCCAACAAGGTCACTGGTGGTAAATTTATAGCACAGAGACACTAAAACTATTTTGAAAATGGAGTTCAAATAATGTGTTATTTCTTTATTTAACATAACGGTTATCCAATTCACTCATTATGCACGTATTAATACCGTTATAAATAGCATCCCATCACATTGTGTACATGACAGACTATGAAGGGTTTATTTTAGTTCTTGGAGGGGGATATGAACATGTTTTTTTAAGTTACTCCGCAGACATTTTGAAATATTTTGAAGCTGGGAATTGAGACATCTGAATCTCATAATTTATTTGACACAACACATATTAGATTTACGTTAAGTTTTAGGCGGATCATTTTGAGAATATGGGGATTTTGTACAACCCCAAAATAGTTTCATTCCTCACAGATGTGGTGAAAGATTTTGAATTATGGGATTATTGAACTAAATCCCTGGGTTGAAGCTTTTTTCAAAAAATGTCCCCTGGTATCATTTGTTCTCACTATATTTTGGAAAGGAAGCCCCAAAGTGCTCGGCCTAACGATAAAGTGTTTTCTTGTTCAGATATGGACTGTTAACGCCATTACTTAATAGATGGCATAGTGCCTGAGGGCTAATGTGGCATTGCGTGTGGAAAATAATTCATTTATGTTGTTTCTGCTGGCACAAGCTATACATATTTCAGCCTTCTTACTAAACCGTTTTTCCATCATGTTTTGAACGTTATTTTGACAGTTTGTTTTGCACTGTGGTATTGAACACGTAGACTAATTGTTTCGGGCTAAATGACCCTTATTGAGTTGATAATTTCGATCTATTTGTCATTTTAGTCAAGACAGTCCATGTGTTTTTTGGGTGCTTTATAAATTGCCTCATGCGAAGAGGCATGGAATGCCACAGTCTTGGTCTTCAGAACTTTTAATGACAAAGAAATGTTTTCCCTTAAGGCTCGATTCAAGAAAAGTGATCTGTCTTAAGGGTTCTGCAGCCTCGTCACTTTTAGTCTTTTTCGAGTTTTGTTACTATAAAGGCAGACATGAAGTTTGATCACTTCTTTAAATACAAACAATGGGTCTATGGTCTGTCTAACAATCTGTGCCATATATGGCCATGGTGACTCTAACATCATGATGATCTCATTGACTTACTATGCTATGACATAATCGACCAAAAGCATATGCTCAAAACGAAGGGGCATCCAAAAGACCAATGTCTGTGTGCCAATATGAATATTTAGTTTATATTAAGGACGTAATCCAGTCGTACACAGACTATCAGAGGGACTGTGTTTATATCAACAGGTACGAAACATTATAGAACACATACACACATAACTTACAGATCACTCAGTTGGATAGAAGCTATCAATTGATCCAAGGTGTCAACATCCAGGTCGTCTAGGGGCATAGCAACCATTTTCCAGAACCGGGCACGCTCATAACTGTGTGGAACATGGCAATTAAAAACAGACATGTTTTTGTACACTATGCCTGTTGTATTGTCCGTTAGGTACTGAATGTAACTGGTGATTAGAAATATAGAGAAACCAAATGAGTAATGAATGGTAACATTGAAATATTGTTTCAAGTCTCAAAGGGGTCAAAGGACAATTGGACTCAAGTTCAGCCTTGATAAATGTAAATGGATACAATGGACTACTGGCAATCCATGGAAAAGACACTTATTAACAACTTATCTGGCATTTGCCTGCAACAAACAATTTAGCTTTTTGAACAAAATAATATTTATTGTCCATTTTCAGGCTTATATACAACATTTTTACATTCGCTGTTCTTTTCACTCCACCCACATGGCTAAATATAGACTAAGATAAAATATCTATATTGCATATGGTACAATACGTTATACTCTTAAGCCCAGTTAACACTCTCTTCCCCAATGCTTAACCCGTTAGTTATGACCCCACAAACATGTATTTTCAAAGCATTTTGTAATGTTTTATTCAATAAAATATACTTAAAATTGTATTGATAAAATAAGATTTTAACCTCTTAACCCAATCCTATAAAATAACTAACAAATAAAGTTGTAAAAATATGTTTTAAATTGAAAATATAAAATTACATAGTTATAGCCTATTAGGTGCATTTTATCCATATTTCATAAGATGTGTTTTTATGTTCCTAAGAGTATGTTTTATTAATATATTGCAGCAACAATATCGTAAATATATTCTTACATGGACCACGACAAGCGGTTTATCAGTTAGAATTATTAATTTACAAATGAAGCACTGGTAATGACCCCTCTACAAGTCAATTACCATAAACATGTTAAAACTACTTTTATTTATCTAAAAACACCATTTGCGCAAGATTGCATGGTTAATTGATTCGTACAAACTATGAGGATTTCATCAACTCATTTACATAACCCGTGTACGAGTCAATTCACAATGAATCTTATGGGGACTCCTACAAATATTTAGAACATTGTATGAGGAATCTAAAAGCAACTGTCAGACCATTTTGGAAGTTTTTCTATCACAATATATTACATTATACGCTGGGCACCTAACTGAAAATTTATTTTGATCAAAAAAAGCCACTCAAAGTCACTAAAAATTCACATTATCAGTGGTGATATTTTGTCATAATGACGTCACGTTCAAGTTGCTAAACCCTTATGTTACCGTTGTTATAGCTCTTATAAGTACACATTTGCCTAACTCAAATAATCTGTTCAAAACAGATATTTGAGATAAAATGTGTTTTTTTGCTTTGGTTTGGAACCCTTGTTGGCTCATATATCGCCTGAGCTCACAGATTTGTTCATCAACTCGAGTCAGGCGCGTAGTTCACCACCCC
>JAUUEB010474359.1:0-11440 GCA_032362205.1 Clione limacina | reverse complement strand
CAACAAATCATGTTAGAATATAAAAAGTGTAAACGCACCTGAGACATATGAGTTTTGGTCTATAGATTAATCAAGGTTTACACCTTATAGCAAAGCCTGTAAAAGACAAGAGAAGCGGATTCTCTCATTGAGTAAACACTTCATTGGGTCTTTTTCAAAACTATCCTCCGTTTGTTTGACATAGTGATAAATTCTTTACCACAGTCAAACATAACCGATAAACTAACTGCAATAGGTTACTAGGGTCATACCAGGGATGTTACATTAAGACATTAAACAAAAATGTTAGAATAGTATAGTTGATGGAGATTATCGATATATTATGTATGAATTTGATACAGGTCACAACTTAATCGGGATTGTGAAGACCGATAACCGATAACCGATAATCGATAAAGGCTTCTGGTTTTCTGTAGTGTTAAGAGTAATCATTTTGTTTTGTAACACACAAATCAATGGTCACTGAGTCATAACCGCAAATGCATATTTTTCTGCATCTTTGTCTCTGTCTTTGGACCCCCTGAGCTTGAAGGCCACCACGTCGCGGAGCTAAGGGGGTGGAAGTTACGGCCCTGATAAAAAAGAGAGAGATGGATTTTTTTGACTGGCACAATTATCACTACCGTCAGTCAGAATGTCTGGCAGGGGTGTCACGTGAGTGGACAAGACTGGTCATGTGGTCATAAAGTGGTAAAATGATAAGTCGCAGATGATGTGAATTCAATCAGATAAGGGTAAAAGAAAGATAACAAATAAACCCACATTATATTATTTTGTCATTCAAATCGGAAGATTGACGGTGATTGGGCACAAAAAGAGAAGTACCAGCATGTTTAACAATCACATAGGCAAGGCTGCATACACACAATTAATTAACGAACAAAGGCTGACGTCAAGCTCAAGTCAGACGGACGAAACAAAAATATTAGTGTTGAAGTTGGTTCACCTATCTCGATGATAACGATAACACCAATTTTGCTGAATTGAATCGATTCAGTGATCGATCGGATCACTCGTATTATAGTACTATAATACCCGAGAGATCAAGAGGAAAAATTCTGGGGTACATGGTGGCATTTGATCACGCGTCTCTGTAGCTCAACTGATAGGGCGTTGGCCTAGAAAGCCAAAATAACTCTGCTTGTATTGCAGGGCTGTGGGTTCGAATCCCACCAGAGCCGTACATTTTTCAGATCTCAAAGTATAAGAAGTTACATGCATTGTGTCTATTTAATTTATCTTGATTCATCAATTTACTAATTCTGCAGTTGTGAGGTTCGGTTAAGCCTTAAAGATGTACTATATGCACCTATAATTTTAATTTATTCTAACATCTGCTGGATCACTTACACTGGCTTTATATTTTAAAAAAATGCTCAAGCACGGTAACGTCCGAATGATCACATGATCATAGACGGGGATTTACCTCAATGCTTTAAGAGTATTAATAACCGCTATACAATGAATAAACATACAGTTTCAAAAATTATACCCCAGAGATCACGAGGAAAGATTTTGCGGTAGACTCAACTGGTAGAGCGTGCATGTAAGGTATATTCGTGTTGTTGTTTGGATTTTTAAGATGGCGTCGCGAACTCTCGCAACCTCTCGCTTGTAATCAGAGCGAATATGAGGTATTTGAGAAGTCAAGCGCCACTTGACGTGGTTTAACTTTATATTCTACAACTTATTTAAAATCTGTAATTAGGTGTTTGAGGGGTTCGATCCCACGACATTCTGCATGATAGACAAACGCCATTATCTATTACACAACTTAACAGATGAAAAGTGTCGTCAAAAATAAGTATATATTATATACCAGTTTGTTACACACTAATAAGCATATATATAAGCAGTATGAAGTCCAATTCGGCAATAACAATCCTATTGTCGGTATAACAACACCGCGAATTTCCCTAGCCGGCTACTCGTTGGCCTAGAAAGCTCAAATAGTAAATTTTTCCGGATCTCAAAGTATAAGAATGAACAGGGGTCATATCTATTTAATTTATCTATAATAAGTAGGAGACAAACAACCAAATGAATGATCCAAAAGGTGATCGAACATTTATGGCCTTTAATCTTGAAAGCTATGAAATCAACAAGGCAACAAAACGAATACTGGACATCAAACTTGTAAGACACCATACGGAATTACCTTGATCATTGTTCTCATCGGATTTCTCTGTTATTATTAGCATCGGTGGCAGGTTAGGGGGATAATTAGGACCTTATGTATACAGTTAATTTCAATTATACTAGAACCCAGCATATATCCCCTAAAATACTATATTATATCTCTTTGAAAAAAAAGAAGAAGATAAAACCATGGTGCAAATAAAATCGACATGGTTCTTTTTTTGCACAAGAGGAATGATGATCTAATAGCAGTGAAAAGTTTAGACTTGCCATCATACAAGATTATATCATAATAACATTTTTTTAAAGCTATTTTATTAATACATAGATCATACCTTTCCATCTGAGATTCAAATTAGTGTCCTTCAAACTCCAAATCGAGGAGACCACTGAAATTATTTCTAATGTCACAGAAACAACTTCATACTCAAAGCATGACCAAAGTAAATGGCTTCAGTTTCTATTTATCTTAATAACTCCAATGTTTATCTTGCTTCCATAGAGAGGAGATCATAGGAGTTTTAAATACTAAATATATTTCCAATGTCACAGATACATACTAAATACTCGAAGCACGACCAAAATGAATAGCTTCAGTTTCTCTTTAAAAACTCCAATGTCTATCAAACTCCCATAGCGAAGAGAGCATTGAAGTTTCAAATACTAAATACAATGTATATCTGACAACTTCAAAATGGAGAAGAACATTAAAGTTGAAATTTTACAATAAGCTAGAAGAACACTAATATTCAGTGTCTATCGAACTTCGAAATCGAGGAGAGCATTGAATGTATAGATCTTTTTAAGACGTATAACAAAACGCATATATAAATGATCAGTAAAGCATTCATAACAATATAATGGCACTTTTTGAAAACCAAACTCACTTCACCATCTGAGCAAAAAAATAACAAGGCGACGCATCTCTTCTTATGAGGACTGATGTGGTTGGCGGCTTTCTTTGAAGTTTTTGTCTACTGGCATTACAAATTTGAAAAATAATACATCTGAATATAAGTTTAATCACCAATTGAATAATATTTTCGAAATCAGCGCATCAAAATTAGTAAATCTGGTCGTGCAGATTCAATGTCAAGCCTTTTAGAGAATTATTTTTTCGCCAAATCTGAACATTGCAAGTTATTTAAAGCGTCATAAAAGCCGCCGTTAGCGAAATATACAAATACCTTATTTAGCTACTTGTGTTCGTTGGATAAGACACAAGCTTTTGATATTTTTTTGGAAGACCTCTTCGAATCAACATTGATCGTTTAATGTTGATCAAATAAAACTCAGTTTCACCATTATGAAAAGTCGTTCAAATTGTTTTTGCTCTACCTACCTTAAAACCTATAGACTTGGAAAATACTTTGCTGATGTTTTCATGAAAGAAACAGATAAAACAGTCGGAAACATTGGACAAACACAAGTATGTACTCAACCAACGTTTGTGGAATCTTTCATATAGCCGTTACATTGGAGAGCACTTTGGTTTAACACCAAAGCCTTTCAACTTGAAATTCATGGAATCCCTTGAATAGAAACGAATGGTGCTAAAGATAAGAGCCATCAAAAATGGAAAAGCAGTTTTAAAACGGAAATGCCGACGCAAAGCGAAGCCAGACGCAAAGAGAGTAGAGCTATTTTAAGTTGAGTGACAAGATAAAAAATGGAAGAAATGTGCTCCAAAAACAATCTGATAACTTCACGCATTTTTTTTTAATTTGATCATATTGATTATATCATAAGAATGGAAAAAAATCCATTAAAAAGTCAACAAGAACAGCCTCCCCCATTATAATTAGATTTAGTTGGTAAGCTAAGCTGCGAGATCTCAACATAAAACAAAGACATAAAAACACAATGCTTATCTCTATTGGAGCAGTTAGCATCGAACATTGATTAAACGGTCTGTTGGTAATAGATTGACAAAAAATGTTGGTTATAATAGTCTATGTTATCTAGTGAAAACTTTGGTAATCAGCAGGGAATTGGAGCAGCATGTCTGTAGGTTTTTAAAAAAGTTGGCTTCGGCTCAAGCTCCAACATCAGCGTCGGCACTTAAAGACAATTAAACCCTTTTAAAAATCCCTTTCATCTAAAATCGCCATTTAGGTAGAAATTATTATTTCAGACTAACAAGTTTTGCACTTTTGGTATTGCCAGGAACAAAGCTTTACCTGGCCATACTTTTGTTCTCTATGACTGCAGTTACAATCATTGGGTCATTGTTGCAGAAGTAACTAGGAAGTCGGCAAATATTTCACCAAAAAAGGCCACTTCGTCTCTCTTCGATCGAAGGCTAATGTTTATTCAACGATAAAGGTGCAATAAATTACCAAATTGTTTATAAGTAAACTTATTTTAATTCTTAATTTATTGTTTTCTAATATCCGATGCCTTAAAATGACGATAAAAATCAACCATCTAAACAAATGGAAATCAATTTGTATGAAAGCAGTTTGGTTGATCAAGCGATTTTGCATAAACATTTTGGTACATTTGTTGTGTACTTTTGCTAAGCGCTCGAGAGGACATTTAAGTGGGAATTGTAAGCAAACATGCACTAGAATGGTAACAGAGCCTCTAACTTTTTAAAACAGAGAAGCAATAAGTCATTTGGAATTCTAACACTAAGAAAAAGGTTCTTTATACCGAAAATATTGCGAATGATGATTATCTTGTTATCGAGCAACCGTATGCATACAGGAAAATTGCATTGTGGTCAGTTCCCTTAGAAAAATAAAAGAAACTGCAATCCCTAAAGGAACGTAATTCTGTACAGCTGAAAACGTGATCGCCAGTGATCAAACCATTTGTAATTGTCTACTCCAGAACACTCTATTCGAAAAACACTCTTATGTCTATTCCCGACTAACATTTAAAGTTCACTTGGCAAGCTCGTATCACGTGGTTATTCAACGTCTTATCGTGCTTCCGGTGATTTGTTCTATTCTGGTCCCATACTGCAAGAAGGTTATGTTCGTACTAATAGAACTAGAGTTGTGACAGATTTAAACTGAAAAACGATACTTTCCCGATCTCAACTATTTTGACATGTTTCTAGATATTCTTGGACCTAGAGTTAGAAATGGCAATTTGAACCATGAATTCAATTTTCGCAACAAAAGGTAATCTCATTCAACAACACGATCCTTTTCATCCACGAAAAATTGATGTTTGGGGTGAATGGCCACTGCCAGTTGTCCTAAAAGTAACTCATCTCCGAAGTGTCAAAAAGTAACGATTTAAAAAAAAATTGAAATGGTGGTAACACATTTCAAATTGATTTGTGAGGCCTTTGCTGTCATTAAGACATACATTTTTGTTTGCAAAATTATATATTCGCAGCTTTTTGTGTCACGACTTTTGTTTTGCATACTTTTTTCGCAGTTTTCCTCACCATTCTTTTTCACCCTTTTTACACCTTTTTACACCAACTTTTTTCATAACAATTTTTTTTCTTGCACTATTTCTTTGCGCAAAGGTTTTTATTTAACTTTTAAAATGAGATGTTTTGGTAGACATTTTGCGTTCTTTCTCTGCCACTTTTGGATATGCTTGGTGATTGAGTTGCAGGAAGATTGCATATTGTCCTAATCGACGAATTGAGATAGCTTAGCATCGAGATTCTAGTATACAGAAAACGACTGCATGCCCACCTAGAGTCAAGAGGGTGCAGTTAGGCTGGAATGTCGACTAAAGCCTCTCTGTCACGTTATAATAAAACGAATTCGATTTTCAATAAAGACTTGTGAAAAACCCGTCTTGGCTGTCGGGACAAGGGTTGGTTACTGACCGTCACCTGTCTCATTTGTATTGTTTGAAAAAACTATTTATAAACAATGTGACACGATTGAAACACGACGTATATTCTGAGCGCAACAATTATTAGGGAAGTTTTTTGAGACATAACACTTATAAACGCTTTGCTCTTTGAGAATATGATTTGTTCCATATCTCAAAAACAGAGCTCATTTTAAAATTGAGACTAAAGGAGATTGACGCCTTTGGTGGAGACTATGACATTTGATGATATACCGCTTTTCACCTCAAAGCCTTTTTATGAGAATTTTGATGTCCATGTTTACATTGAGACTATTGCACGTGCTGGATCAACATAGTTTTTTTTAAATTTATACAGGTTGTGTCAACGCGTGACCCCACTGTTGTGTGTATAATCTACGAGACATTCCTTGCTGAAAACAACACTAATACCTTGAGCTAGCATTACCGCTGTACCATTTTCTACGTCTGCTAATAGTTGGATGTGACGTAATCATGTCTAGACAGACGGCTCATAAATGTAATCTTATGTCTGATAGTCTCATTAACAGATCTTTCTAGATGAAACGTAAAGTGACCAGTGGTCATAACCCTGCCATCTTGATATATTTTGACCACGAAGAATTCCCCGGGAACCCTACATGGGGTAATATGTGGGGAGTGAAACCAACAAGAATTCTCTTTTGTGCAGACTCGTTAGGACTGAGATATGACACATTGGTATAAGGAGATATGATAATATGATATTATAAATACATATACAATGAAACACAATTTAAAAAGAGAATGAGGAAAATAAGTCTTAGTCCTCGCAGTCTTTTTTCTATATAATAAGTCTGTTTCTGTTTGTTTTTTGGATACAAAAAATACCTAGAAACATGAGTTGTCTTGGAGAGTATAAACCCGACACGACTTTAAACAGAAAACAAATCCATATGCGTAATTTTCTTATTTCACCAGTAAAGCTCCAGTAAACCAGACGTTTAACTACTCTGACTCTCGTTCTATCTCAAGTTCTGGATAAAAACAGGCTTCACTGGGGATAATGGTACTGCCATGACCAACAAAGTCAGGTGATCTTACAAAGTATGTACAACATATATTACTAGTTTTGTCCCTCTAGTAAACAGAGTTATATTTCGAATAAAAAACTGGTTGACTGTTTTGAATTTCAAAGTATATCATTAATGAAGCATGTAAACCCGATCCCTGTTTAGTTCAAGCATACAACCCACTACTCACCCATATTCTAATATACGTAAATAATAGACAGTGATAAAAAGCTATCTTATGTTTTACAGTAAAACATCACCCTGCAATTATGACATAGATACACTCTTACACTTTTTGTGGTTGCAGCTCACGTTGCTAAATGATGAAAGCTCTGAGTTTCAAAGTCCTTCCTTCCTTTCTTCGGTCCTTGTTTGCAACACCGATTGAGAGAAGAAAGGTAGGAGTCTCCCTTCTTTAATAAAGTGAGTTTGGTTGCAATAAACAAAATTTAATGCATCACAAGATGCACTCTAAATCAAAGATTCATGTCTTCACGTAGATACTTTTGTATAGTTATACATACTACGTTGGTTCCATCTCCGAGTGTTATCCGGGAACGATTTGATGAAATAACGGTCGTTTGTATAACGTATGTTACCCTAAAGGGGATATTTGTGTACTCTTTTATTTTTCTTATAAGTTATGGGGAAGACAGACAAAGTCAGGTTTTCTAATTTTAAGTTTGCGAAGAGTTTGAGTGCTCCTGACCATATTCTTTTTAAATGTCACATTTCCAATCTAAGATATCAACTTTATTTGGTTCGAGTGTGTTTATTTGATATTGACTCTTATTATATCAGTTAAGCGCAGTGATTGATAAAATGATAGTCACCACCCTCAAAGGATCGCAACATTGTTTTTAGGTGTTGCGAGATGGTTATGATTTAAATAACTTTTAGTATTTATAAGCAATAGCAGCGTGTGTTAAAAATCACTTAAACAAACCATTTGGGCCTGAGGCGACTCAAAATAAACAACTTCTAGAAGTGTGTTAAAAAGAGTTATATTCTTTAAATAAAATCCTTGAGAATTAATGTTATAAATTATATCAATTAGGGAAAGGTTTCACCTTGGGGGAAGGGGGGCACGATCATGTTCAGGAGACTAAAAGATTGCGGCTCTACTAAAAGATTTGAGAACCACTGGTTAAGAGGTGCATACTTGATAAATATTGAATTTCATTTAAGTATATCATTTCAGATTATACTTTTTAAATCTTGACCGTTCAAAGTTGCAGGAAATAAATAAGAAATTCCTTAAAATGTTCCTAAATTCATATTTGGGATATTTGACCTTGAGATCATGGTTAAATGCAAAAAAAAGAAAAGAAATAATTTATTTTGAATGTTTTAGAGACAACACTATATTAGGGCAGTTCTTATATAATTCTGCATAATTTTCGCTATAGAAAATAAACCATAAACAAGAGGGACAACAAATGAGGGATTGGAAATGTTTGAAACTTTGTTTTGTGCTGCTAATGCTGATACTGATATATTGTCTTATGCATCACACAATTGAACTACATTCATTATTTTACATGAGATCCTGATTTATATAATAGAATGTAGGGAACACTTTATTTTATTTCGTTCACAATTACAATTAGCCAATTAGTCATTATAGCCAGGCACGTAGCTAGGATTTCCAAATAGGGGGGACAATTTTAGATGAAATTAAAACAATGGCCAAATGAAATTTTTTAAATGAGTAATAAATGTTGCAAAATTAGGGCATTTTGTAACTAAAATGAGGATCAATGGAAGCGGCCACATTTTGAAAAACTGTGCAAAACTAGAGCATTTTGTATCTCATAATGATATGTCAGACTATAGCGCCGATGCATGCAGCGCTGGCGGGAAAATGTACTTCCATCTTTAGATACTAACATAAACTGTGACCTATAATGGGTATTTCTGGGTATCTGATTAGTTCCAGGCTGAGAACTGACATATTTGTTTCACCTGTATTGACTATTGTATACACCATTAGCAATTTTCGTTAATCTAATTATCTGACTCACTATTTCTACTATTTCCTACTAATTGTCAAATAGACGTCTGCTCGCCTAGGTGAATCATTTCTTTAATTGTGTTGTCATCCACGTACCCTTTCTATGTCCTTAATTGTATCAATTTGTCATATTCTATTACATTTTATCTTTTTTGGAAACAAGACCACTCAATGAACAAAGACGTTCGTTTAAATAATGCTGTAATGATAAACAACATGACAATAAGAACATCAAAGTATGTATCTGGTTTCGTAGACATATGTTTCAGATATGTATCTGTTCTTGTGAATTGTGTAGTAATCATGGCGTCGTGGTTTAATGCTAATGCACTCTAACTTGAAGTCGAAATACAACTGCTGTATACTTTGTCTTTTGGAAATACATAAATAAATAGATCTTTACATAATATCTACACTTTTGGAACATATAATGTATCTGCAACAGATTGCCCTTATATTCACTTTTTGAAATTGATACAGGCAAACTGTCTTCCTTATTACTTATAATTAGTTATTATTCTATCAAAATAGCTTAAGCTTCTGTCATTTTCTAGCCGTGGTTCCGATCGATTCACAATTCGATCCTCTCATAAAAATGTCTGTTCAAAAGATACATTCCGGAAAAGATAGAAAAATCAAGCGCAGATAATCCAAGGCCTTGCATTAAGTGAATAAACTTGTTCCGGTACAAACATGGGTTGTGCAGCTTAATTAAACGCCTGCCAGTGCAGTGTTAGTTTCATATTCAAATCATTTCTTGATACGGTCTCTTAAATAAGGAAGGGTCCCATACCACGGCAGTACGACGTGACATGACCGCAGAAATATTGCAAGATCAGCGATAGAGGAAACGTTCGATCTTTTTAATTTAGAAAATGAAGGAGAAAAGAGGAAATTCTTGTTAAAAGGTCGGCAATTCTAGAAACAAGCGAGAAAACGACAATTATACCTGAATAACTAAAGACTAAAAACAATTTAAAAAAAATTAAATTGAGGAATATCTACATTTAAGTTCCAAAAAAACAGAATAGAGATGAATTTAAACATTTACCATCGAGTAAAAAGTTGAAGCTCGTAAGAAGCTGTCGGCGTCCATCCGGATCGCCTTCTTCAAGCTGAACTGTTTGTCACATGACCGGAAGATGACGATTGATCATGTGACGAAACAGTGTGGTAGATTGGGGGGGGGGGTAGGCAGTGTTGTTCTCTACCTCGGTTGAGGCTGGGCTCTTCTCTGTGGATATGGATGACCTCTGCCACTCCTCGTCTGAACCAGTCAGACTCTCGATGGAGGACTTAGATCGAGGCGTCATCAATGATTATAGTCAGCATGATGTCCGACTGGAGAGGAGGAGCGCCGATGCTCACCTACTCTGGTCTTCAGCCTCCATTTTGTTTCAACAACATAGGAGGAGAGGCAGTTATTGCATTTAATTTTATAAACCACTCCCGACTGTTCAAGCTTCTCCAGTTTGTTATTGGGGTGTACCAGCCTGTTGTTGATGGTGTTGGCAGGCTTCACGCGGACCCGCACGCCAGCTCTGTGGATGTTTCTGGCCACTGCCTCTGTGACAGGCTCGACGTAGGGAATTGTGATGCTCCCCTTGGGTGTGGCGGACGAAGGGTCATTCTTTCGAGAGGGTGTACTCGTCTCAGGTGCTCAGGTTCTTGGAGTTTCAGTTCTTCACCTGTGGTGGAGAGTTCTGATGACCCAAAGCTTATGTTGCAGAGGCTGATTACTCTGGAACTGCAGGTACTGGTCTGTGCGGGTTGGCTTCCTGTATACAGTGAATGAAATATGCCCATCTTGATTCCTCGGGGTGTGGGTATCAAGCATATGAATTGAGTGATTAGTTTCTTCCTCACGTGTAAATTTGATTTTAGGTTCTATGGCGTTGATGTGCTGAATGAGGTCATAAATCAGGGAGTCACACAGGGCAACTATCTTGTCATCCACATAGTGTCTCCAGATGGTAATCTCGTTCTAAGGCCCTCTCTTTAACCAAAGCAAACAGGTTTCGCCACTAAGGCTTCTTCGGTGCCTAAAAAAGCACTAAAGAGGCCCTAGTGGTGAAACCTGTTTGCTTCACTTATATTTATATGTTAGGTATTTTGCGTTTTGTATCTTAAAATTTTTTGAATTGTATTTGTTAGAGTGTGTGTGAATAAAAGTTGAAAATTTCGTATATTGTTGGTCAAAACTTTTACAGGGTTTAAAATAAATCAAATAAATTAATCATGTTTAGACAAACCCTGGCCCAAATTAAACTTATTTCAAATCAAGCAGTTTTGTTGTAAAAACCAATGCTCTTAAAGTGAGAGTATTTGCGATTGATGCAGGCTTAATTCAAAACACTGCTATTCGCCATTCAAATTTATCTATAACAATATACACTGAATTGTATGCTTGCTTGCTTGCTTGCTTGCTTGCTTGCTTGCTTGCTTGCTT
>JAUUEB010474326.1:0-11441 GCA_032362205.1 Clione limacina | reverse complement strand
AATACCAATTTAATTTACTGTGGTTGCACTCTGAAGAATATCCTGACAACTTATGTTGTTTCTGTTCAATAAAAACAAATATATTCATGCCAACATGGTATAGAAGTGATATCATAGAATTGAAATAGTTTAACTCTAATACACAACTATGTCTTTGAAGATCATGTGTACATCGTCAATATCATAATGCAAATTATTTGATGTAATTCTGGACTCTTCATTAATGTACATTTGAATTTTTGAAATTCCAGTTTGTCAACAATAACTTATATCATTGGAATTCAGGTCATGTGGCTTTCTAAATGACGTTGCATTCAGTCGGCTGTCTCTGATCATTGTCTTTAGGACAATGAAAATGTTGAATAGCTACATTGTTTTTTTTATTTCTTAGGGTAAATTTATTATTCATATTGACAATACACAATTTCAGCAAAAATACCCATGTAATAATCAACAGTAATATTTACTGACTGGAATAAAAAAAAAATCAACAGGATACAGGTGAATTAACTTATAACAAAATGCTAGGGAACAAAGATGTTTTCATTATATCTGATTTGTAATATGGAAGTAACTACAGAGTCAACAACACCAATAATATAAAATAAAACAGAAAGGATAAAAATAAATATTGTCTCTTTTTTGAAGAAAATTATGTAACATTGACCAAACTTATCACTTTAAATTGGTATTTTTCTATCATAATCCGTTCAAATTAAACATGTACAGCGCTGTTATGATTAGACAACGAAACAATCAAACTAATTTCCTTTAGTGATTTGATCAAACGTTTCTTTAATTCATTTCAGTATATGTGATTTCTTTGAATTTATATTTCGATGTAAGAAATATATTTCAATGATACAAAGAGGGATATATTTAGGTAGTTTTTACTTTTTGTGATATAACTGATTTTTGGCAATAAGCGATTTTGTTATAAGGAAATTCACCTGTATAAACAAATAAAGGATATGACATGAATTGAAATGCATTGCATCTTGAATAAACAAATCAAAACAGTCCTTTAAAGCAGTAAACAAATTCTCATCATTGTAATTCATTACAGAGAACTACTCTAGCGGAGTTCATTCATTATCAAAATCTTTAATTAAGTAAGTTTGTGTTGTCATGGATCACATAATAACATATTAAGCATGGCAAGACTTACAATGTAGTATAGTGCCATCTGAATTTGAATTCAAAATTAAAAAAATACATCCACAGCCTAGATACTACATGACAAAAAAAACTTCTATAATTCAAATAATTACAGTTGAGTGCTAAACTTTTGACATAGATGTGTGGTTTTATTAAATTCCTTTCAGTTCTCAAAAAAATTAATTTCATTGTTTGTTTTCTTGTTGAGACATGATGTTTTATAAAATTTCAAATATACTTTTGTTATAAGTTCAATACAGATGTCTTGCTCAGACTGTCAAAACTGCAATATTTAAGGAAAACTCCAATGATTTTCAAACTCATGGCATTTTTTTAAATCTCACATCGTAGGTATGGTTTTATGACAGATATTTTCTTTGTATAATAACATGATAACTTTATTTAACAAATAAAGACAACCTAATGATTTATTACAACCTGAAAGACAAAGACTTATCAGCAAAATTATGACTGGTAATAAAGTCAAACTTTAATTGTTGAATATGCATCCCTCTAAAAAAAAAACATTCATGGTGGTTTTTCGTTGCTAACAAATAACTTTAGATAAAAGCCAACATGAACCAACATATGCACTTACCCTATTGCCTTGATCTTTTTATTAACAAAATGTTATTCTTTTGACAAAATTAATTTTTGTGTGAATAAGATGAATAGAAGAAATAAATAATATCATCATACTAAATGTTATCTACAGAACATGTAATTGCGTTCAAAACAAGGAATCAGGACAGGAGCTTAAGGCTTTTCAGCTTGAGCCAGTGCCGAAGTTGTATCTGCGGCTCCGTCTCCAGATATTTTCATAAAAAAAGAGAGCAAATTATAACAAAGTAAAGCTTTATTTCTGGCCATACCAAAAGTTGAAAGAATATTTTCTACCAAAATGATGTTTTGTTTTTTTTAATTTCGGGTCATTTAGTTCAAATTTCTATAAAAATAGGTTTATTTCTATAAATAGGCCGGAGCCAAAGTTGAAGCCGGAGCAGACTTTTTGAAAGTCCTGGAGTTGGCGCGGCATCATTAGACATGCTGCTCCGATTCCCTGTTTCAAAAACAAATTTTCCTTATCATATCTAGTAAATTTATTTCAAACAATAATATCTTAAGTTGATCAAGAGGATCACCAGGTTACCAATAAACAACACAATTCATACAATATTAATGTAGTTCCAAGGAATTTTTTGTGGTAAAAAAAGATAAGACAACCTTTTTAAAAGAACTTGTCAAATAAAATAAAGAAAAATGAGGCGTATTGATGAGCTGATGGTGTCAAGTTTGATTCAATGATTTATTGAGTTTTTATTTCTTGTGGAATTCTTAATTGCATGGCTGTTTTAAAAGCCCAGACTGTAAAAGGTATAAAGAAATTGGCTTCAGTTAGTTTATCTTAAAGGGATAGTAAAGGGACTGGTAATGAGTAACAAAATCTTGTTTACTTAAAACTTACTGTTCAGTGGTATCCCAATTTAATGTTTCAAATAATTTCCATACTTTTTAAACATTCAAACCTAAGTTTAATTATTTTTTTGGGAAATATTTGTTTTGTTTGAATTGTTTGATACATTTCATGTGTTCTACATAGGCTGGCTTTAGAACGAAAGAATCACTTATTAGTGGATATCTATTGAACAAATGAATTATTTCATAACCTTTGAACAATGTAGACTGACCTGCTCTATATGACACTTAAGCTGAACAATTTATATAATGGACTCAACAGTGACCTAGATACCAATGACTTCAGTTTAAAAGGAAGAGGAATTTCATATTCATGTTATTGACTTATTACAGATATGATAACACGTCCCCATTTTTATGTACATTATTCCTTTAACACCAATTTTTACATATAAAGCAACAACAAAAATTGTAGAAACTATTTCTAAGAGTATACTTGTATATATACATTAAAATACAAACCATAATGATTTTCAATAACCGTTCACAATATACTATCAATGGCACACAGACTTGAGTAATAAATACATATATATGCACAATAATACAGGGTGCAAGTATAATAAATGCATATAAATTTAACTTGAGTAATTAAGAATAAATTTTGATAAAAAGTTTCTGCTAAATAGGAAAACATTAAGTTTTGTTAAGACTCACTCATATTCTAAAGGACCTCAGTATAATTCTTTGTTTAGTGCTTAGTTCAAATTTTCCATTTTCTGTAAGCAGCTGGTAAAGTTGTAAGATAAATTAATTGCCATAGCTCCTATGAGTAATCAATCACTTAGCTATTTTAACACTACCCGTATGATTGCATGTTAACTTCATAATGTCAGTTTTAATGTCAGTCTAGTTAAAAAAGTAACATTTGGCATTGAGGATTAAAGAAAAAGTACAGCTAGCAAAACTGACTGGCAATGAAACCAATGAAATTGGGTTCACATAATTTTACTGTTCTTTTGTCTGTCAGGGCAACCAGATAGCTAACATTTCAAAAGATAACTATGAGTAGTAAAAAAGAGTAAGGAACAAGGTCGAAGAGCTTTACATCAAGCTGTTATCAAAATTCAATACAAATGAAAATATCTGTCTGTAGATAAGAATCAACATCTGTCAAACTTATCAATATCTGTGGCTTTGAGATAGAATTATTTAGCCTTATTTATGCACTATAGTATACAAAAAATGGAAGTGAACAATCAAATGTACATCATTGGTAATTAATAGATTATAATATTCAAATATATATTTGGTAACGGAATGGCCTATAATCCTTGACAAAATATGGATGAAGATTCAAGCACTCTACCTACAAAATTAGACAATTTGAAAATAAAAATTACCTTTTTTTCATTGGAATGATACTGATATCAGAACTATTGTTAAATTAGACAATTTGAAAATAAAAATTACCTTTTTTTCATTGGAATGATACTGATATCAGAATTATTGTTAAATTAGACAATTTGAAAAAAAAATTACCTTTTTTTCATTGGAATGATACTGATATCAGAATTATTGTTAAATCAGACAATTTGAAAATAAAAAATATCTTTCTTTTTTCAGTTGGAATAATACTGTTATCAGAATTATTGTTAAATTTAAGAATACAAATTATCTTACTTTTTAGTGCTGTTTTATCAGATTTCTATACTTAAACAAGTAGTGTGACTACCACAAGAGAGCTCTGATCAGTGTCCCTTTCATTAAGGATACAAACGTTTTTTTCCTAATGTATCAAAACATTATTGAGCATGATGTATGAGAAAAAAATTCAAGAAACAAAATATCAAGATGAGTTTGTACAAGGTCAAATAAAAGTGTAAACCAACTGGAATAATATTAAAACTATACTTTCATCACAACCATTCACAGGCCCTCAAAGGGTGGCAAGGCACATTGGTATGTAGAGCATAGAGGTAGGCTACGGTAATAATACATTATCTAAAAATAATGAACAAAACTCAAGTAAGTACTTCCAACACAAAGTTTAGATAAAACATACTAATAATAAAATCACAACCGTAGTTTAGGAATGATAATGTTGACCCTTGAGACTCATCATGTAATAACTATGAATACATAACCAAAAAACAATTGTCTACTGATCAACAAAAGAGAGCACAAATGTCACTTTCATATTTTTTTCTGAATTCAAGGGTTTACATAAATGAGTTTAATTCAAATTAATTTTTGTAAAAGGTTAAACGTCTTCAACAACCCATAAGGTCACATCATTTATCTGTTATAAGAAAATCCATAAGATGTACATCCTATCTTGACATACTGACACTGGCCTAACTGTCTCAGCAAAATCAGATTAGTACTAAGGGCTACACATTCTAACTGCTAAAATGTCAATCTATAAATTCAATCTTTGTCCTTCCACATCCACAACTCAGCGACCAACGCAGCTACACACCATCAAATGCAATTGAAAGGATTACCTCTCAAGTGGCAGTATAAATCAAAACACTGTTGAAAAACATTGCTGCATATTTTAGGCAGGATATAACATCCATCTAATCAGAGACTTTTCAAGACAGATAGCTAAGGGAAACCCGCCTTGACCCAAGCCTCGCGTTAAACAGAGATGCCTTGAGAACTGCCATTGCATTGAGAACAGTCTAACCCATGCAGCATGGACAAATGGACTTTAAATGATGATGATGATGATGATGATGATGGTAGCAGCCGCAGTTTACAAGAAGAGAAACACTTAAGTTTTGGAAACACAAGTGTGTAATGTGTAAAGCAGTTTGTTCACGTAAAACCAGTTATCTAACTTAAGCTGACCTCTTTTGAGCTGAAAGCAAACAAATGAGTAACAGGGGTGTATCACCCCATGGAAGAAATTGGAGAGTATAATAATCATATAGGGAAAAATTAGAATAAGAAGGGGGAAGATAATCAAATTGGTTTGAAAAATATACACCCCAGCAAAACAATCAAACAAAAACAGTAGATTTTTTAAGAATGACCACATCTCACTCTCTCTGAAACCTTTCAAACTCTCCTGATCAAAATGACCCTTCATAATATGTGATCTTTTCCATTTACCGTTATCACAAACTAACATTTGACACGCAAGCCATATCATGTCAGTTTTAATAAATAGCTTTATTTACAAAAGCTCCAGCTAAGCCTTGTAAATGAGTCTTAGCTATCGTAAAATGTCATGTTTTTGTATATTACATGAAGTCAAAATTTACAAGATCTCTAATTCTAATATCTTCATTGGTGGGATTCACAAATATAATCCTCTCCTTTCCCTTACTCATTGTTACAATTATGTAAGGGTATCTATACTTAACTACACTTAACTTGGCTACACAATTATTAACATGCTTTTTGATTAAGTATAGAATTATTACAAATCCCTCAGTATTAGCTTATCTGGTATCGAGTTGAAGGACATATAATTATCTAAATCAGCATTTCATAAAATTTAGGACAAAACTTAACATAGAGCGAGACATTAAGATCCCAAAAATTGGAAAATGAGTTGTAAATGACTGTTGAACAATTTGAATTAACAATTCTAAATCTTGACTCCAATTTCTTGGTAAAATTAAGAGCTATGTTTCAAATCGATCAATGACAACAAATTATCAATGACAACAAAAATAATTACAATAATGAATAAGTTTAACATGAATTTTGTAGGTGTGTCCGCTTTATGTCACTCATAGCTCTATAACCTCTCTCTTATGATCAAGACTTTAGATCTGATTCTCTTGGAGGATAATAAAAATACTCTACAAGGAGAATCATTCAAACGTTCTGGACATTTCTGATTCCCAACCAAAGACTTCAATAGTACCATGACAATAAAAAACTGTTGTTGGTTCATTGCCACAATTGCCTTTGTCACATGTTTTTCTTACATTTTTTCTCAAAGTTTTTACTGTTTCATCTGAAATGTTTATTTTAAATCATCTTTGATTACAAAAAGAGCTCCATATAACAACAGACACTTTTGAGTTCTGCACTGTAGTCTGCCAACATTTAGCCTTCAAAAGCGTGTTTTCAGTATTCATGGTTTGTGAAAACCATTCTTGACCATTATGGATCGTGACTTTTGGTGGTTGTATTAAAATCTACCCATTACTGAAGTCTTTTTCCTAATGCATTTTAAAAGCCTCAAAGAACATATTTCCTTTAATTTTGATACCAAATACGCTAATATTGAAGGATTAAGAAAGATGTCATTTGTAATAAAAAAGCGTACTAATAATTTTATCACCGAGTTTACATAAATATGCAATTGTACCACCTTCAGTTGTTTTTATATACTTGAAAATGCAAACATAGAGAAAACAAGATGCAGGACATAGATACAGACATTGGAGTAGCATACAGATTTTGGAGTAAAATATACACAGACATTGGATTAAGATATATGCAAATATCCGAGATGAATATATACATACAGATATTCAAGAAGCATATATCAAAGTTCAAGTGACACACATAAAGATCAAGTAGAATATATACAGATATTGGAGAATAACATATACACTTATTTGAGAGAATATATATACAGATATTTTGACAGAATATATACACTTATTTTGGAGAATATATACAGATATTGGAGGAGAATATATACAGACATTAAAGGAGAGTATATACAGATACTTGAGGGACAAATGTACATATAGCTATATATACATACAAGTATGTAAATACCATACACACATATATACCTATATACAACAATCAAACTAAAAGTGACATAGTGATGTACAAAGTCATTACCCACTCTCATTACTTGCAACGAACACTGTCTTTTTTTAAAGCTGTAATATTTTGTTTTGGAAACCAATAGACAACAAACGTAAATCATCAAAATAACAACATTCGATAATTAACATCAAAGCTAGTTTGTGTCACAAATTTCAAAATTATTCTTGCCATTTCAATATTTTCAATCTAAAAAATGGAATATATACTATCATAGAGAGGTAGTAAAAACACTGGATGAAACAATGAAGACAAAAAATGAATAATACAACAGAAATGATGCAGGTTTTAAAGGTATCAACCGCTAATAAAACCAAGAGTTAATGACTTTCTTTGCAGCTTTTCAAATCTTCCATGTTGGAAGATAACTAAAATAAAGAATATATCCAAACCCACCTCAAAACGCACCATCTCTTTTTCTGTGTTCTACTTCTACAAATATAATAACCAATACCATGCTACCAATCTTCCACCACGTGTGATTAAGAAAAATACTAAAGCTTCCCTCAACATAGTATTTGGCACATTATATGATAAGATGTACATATATACAAAATTGAACTGTAATATTTCAGGAAAACAACTAGCTGTGAGTGTTTCAACAATTTACAAAACTGAACAGTAACATCAGTGACAAGTAAAATGAAACAAAACTATCCATCATGAGTGACCTTCATGCTTATCTAAAATATTTCAAATGCAATGTAAGTTAGAGGATTTTTTAACAGTTCATTGCTTCCCAAAATGAAAACTAAAGATCATTCATTGCACAAAAATTACATCAAAGATAAAACAAGCATTTTTCATGACAGTGGAAAAAAATACCACTTAGTTTTCTCTTAAATGCAGAAGTTGACAACCCTGTATACAACCTTGTGAAAACTTTCTTAATTTTCTTTCTTTTTTGGTTGATTTAGAATACTAGACATACAAAAGTGATTATAAATGTCTGGACAATCTTTATGCAAAGTATCTGAGACAAAAACTTTCACTTATTGATTTTTTTCTGATTTAATTCGGTCCATGAGGTACTAATAGTGTTATTCCTGAAAGAGTGATGTTTTGCAGTCAAAATGACAGAGATTCAATAAAAGAGGTAGACACAAGTCTAAAATCCATTTGCTGACTAAACATTGTGTTTAATATATTTATATCAATAGTTGACACTTATTACAGGTACAAGCATATGAAAAAGTATTCACAACTTTCAAAACCCTTGCAATAAAATTGTATCTTTGTTATCTCAAATACCATTTTTACTGTAAACTTCTGCTTTCTGAAACAACAAAGTTAAGTGTACATTACCACCAGGAATCAAACAGAAATTTCTAACTCAGTGATATCAAAAAAGGTTCCTACAAATCAATTGTTTTAAGATGGTTTGGTTTAAAAGATACAGAAACAGGTGTGACCACATGGTATACCTAATTTTCTGGGCGCAGGAGGGCAATATCAAAGACTGATACTGACATTGTGCACCAATTTTTAATACTAATTCAACCCACTTAAACATGCGTGAAAACAAATAGGGATTATTTTTCATTTACAGTAAATCCAAAAGTAAAACTAGTGAGAACATTATTAAGTTAAACTGCTAGTATTTTTTCTAAACGAAGGATGGCATCACATTAGAAGGTAGATTCCATCTCAAGCTAGCACTATCAATGCTTGGACTCCTCAGTCGGGCATCATAGCTCATGCTGCTGGTGCTGCCCATTCTGTCCCTGGATGGCATGTACTGCTGTTGCATGTATGAGTCAGAAGCACTAACACTGTAGGCAGTGCTCAGCTGGGATTGCAAAGTGTCATAACTAGAGTCATGGCAATCATAGATTGGCTGCCCTGATCCGGGTTGAGACCATGAGCCTGGAACAGTTCTAGAGCTTACTGCAGGCTTAGGAGGTGGCATGGGTTTTGGTGCCGGAACAGGTTTTGGCCTAGTGGCAGGCTTCAAAACCTGATTTGAAAGCTCTCCTTGTTTGGAGACTGCAGCAGTCCGGGGTGCAGGCACAGGTCTGGAAGGGGTTTGTAACGTTACCTGAGGGGCTGCCATGAGGGTAGCTGTTGCCTGTGTTGGCACAAAATCTCTTGATGGCTGACTGTTGGCGGGACTATATGTGTTATGGTACATTGAACTTACATTACTATCAGGACTACTTATCAATGGTTTTAGCTGGGAGTTAGGAAGTGTAATCGTTGGGGCTGTGGGGCTTTGGAGAGTTCTAAAGTCATCATTTGAACTTCTTTGTGTTTGATAATTCCCAGAGTTATGATTATAATCTTTCCCTGATTGTCGTCGAGATTGTGGTGTTACACTAGAATTTAACTGTGGGAGTGAAACGGAAGGAGATTCGTAACCATTCTTGTAGGCAGAACCTTGATGTCCTGAACTGTTGTGAGAGTAGTTAGATGACGACATATTAAAATGAGTATTTGGAGCTGGGGGATCCGAAGCGTGGCGTCTCATGTGTACATTGCCACCGTCATTACTGCTTCTAAGTGAATTTGTGTTGCTTATGTGACCAACATCTGTGTTGTGAGAGGAAACACCTGGAGATTTTGGACCCCTGTATTCATTATCTTGTCTTTTAGGATTTTCATAACCACCATCATAATATGCAGCTGTATTGGAAGACATTAAGGGAGTCACTGGATGATTGCTTGACCAGCCAAAAGCATCGCGAGGGGATTGAGGCTCTGTTCTTTCCTGTCTGTGGTATCCATTCAGTGGACCAGAAGGAGGAGCAGACTGAGGTAGACGTGGTGGAGTATCATGTTGCTGAGAGTGACTTTGGTAAAGGCGTGTTGAGCTTGTCGGATGCTGTACAACTGATCCTGAACTAAAGGCTCTCTCATTTACGCCATCAAACTGAAAGATAACACAATACAGAATTACAAAATCATCAACTAAGAGAGAGAGATTTAGCAAAAGAGTTTTACACAAGAATTTAGATATCAACAGTGCAATAAATTCTGACATTTCAAGAATAATCTTAACCTTTATTCAAAAGATTCAGTGCAAAACCCCAACATTTGTCTTGATGACCTTAATTTCCTTGTTTAAAAATGATATGTGCTTTCTCAAACTAACCAGAGAGATAATAATCATGCTTTTTGTACATTTCATGATATCTAAGGTAAGAATTGAGTTCATCTAGGAGCAAGTTACTACTTATAATACCTAAGTTAACATTCTTTTCAAAGCTTCACCAAACTGTACATTAAATGAAACAAGTACCTCACAAACATATAGCATACTTTTAGATAAAACAAGAATACATCTTATCATAACAAAACAAGGCTTGAGCACAATTAGAGCAAGTTTGAGAGAAGTATATTGCCCCTTACATTATCAAACTGTCTCAATTCTTCAGGAGGGATGACATGGGGTGCCCAGCTCTCACCAGTCATTGGGAAAAAGTCTGTTGGAACCACATCAATTGGATGAATCTGTAGATAAATAAATGCATCACAGACATCAGAAAGTAGAACATGGAGAAAATGATATGCAGGGTTGTTGAATTTTTTTATTTAAATCATGATCTATTTAGATTTTTATTAAGCTAAGGAAACAAAGAACAGATTATAGCATAAGCTTGATATCATGGTTAACGTTGCTAATGATTTCTTAGTATATGTAGATAACTATTTAAATGAGGGGAAGTTGAAATTATTGTTTTTAATATTTTATATGGACAAATCTTGAAAAATCATGGATTGTTATTTTTCAAAAAGTTAAAAATCAGCTAAAAAAATGAGACAGATATGATTACATGTGTTTATATTCTTATTTTAGACACATTTGTTTAACATGAAAATATGAAAAAAAAATAGCAGGTTTACCCGTTGTTGCCCAGGTTTACACAATCTCAAATCAATTGTTGCCCTTATGTCGCTAATGGCAGTCTACAAAATGTTTTGTGGCTTAGTAACGGTCTTGCCAGGGAAGGATAAAAAAAGAAAGAAACTATCTCTCTCTCTCTTTATCCACTATGCGCAAATATGACACCACCCCCTTTTTAAAATCATATTTTGAAACACCCCGTATTAGAATTCACTTT